>JARCZZ010041930.1:0-18728 GCA_030323915.1 Brotogeris chrysoptera
CATGCCTTCCAGGAGAATCTGCTCCAAGATTTTGCCAGGCACAGAGGTGAGGCTGACTGCTCTGTAGTTCCCCGGCTTATCCATTTTCCCCTTCTTGAAAATGGGGGTTATAGTTCCCTTTTTCCTATCGTCAGGAACTTCACCTGACTGCCATGATTTTTCAAATATGATGGACAGTGGCTTAAAAACTTCATTTGCCAGCTCCTTCAGTACTCGCGGATGGATTTCATCAGGTCCCATTAACTTGTGTATGTTCAGGTTCTTACAGTGGTCTTGAACTAGATCCTCTCCTACAGTGGGCCCAAGGTATTTCCTTCTCACAGTCCCTGCATCTGCCTTCCAAGACTTGGGTGGTGTGGTCAGAGCATTCGCCAGTGAAGACTGAGGCAAAGAAGTCATTAAGAACCTCAGCCTTCTCCAAATCCAGGGTAGTCAGTTCTCCTGATATCTTCCAGAGGGGCCTACATTGTCCCTAATCTGTCTTTTATTCGCTATACCTAAAGAATCCCTTCCTGTTACCTTTCACATCCCTTGCCAAGTGTAATTCTAACTGGGCCTTAGCTTTCCTAACCTGGTCCCTAGCTCCCCGGACTTCCAAGAATACATCCCTGTATTCTTCCCAGGCCGCCTGTCCTTGCTTCCACCTTTTATAAGCTTCTTTTTCCCTCTAAATTTCCTCACCAGCTCCTTATCAAAGAAGAAACAAGAGGCTTGGATCATCAAGCAGAATTTAAGGTGGAATACGTTTTTTAGTGCTAGCACCTCAGCCCATCTAATTGTCACACTATTACCCCATGTTCCTCTATTACACTGCTTGACACAAACATGGCAATCTTTGTAACAATTAGCATTTTGTACTCTCCAAGCCAGAAGTCAGTTTTCAGTAGCAATACTGCACAGACAGCATTTGCCACTGAACAGATTTCTCAATACAATCTTTATAATGAGGCATGTACAGAGCCAGTGCTGCCTAAAATAATCAAATTGTACACACCGGTTGGTATACCTGCCTCCTTCTGAGCAGCACTAAATGTGTTTGCTTCTCCACAAGCCAGAGGAAAGATAAATGCTCTGTAACACTAAGCAGGTCTTCTATTGGAAAGGGTAGAGCTCCCCTTTAAACTGATTTTCTGGCAGAGTCTTCCTTGAAGCTCTCTTCTTTGCAAGCACAAGGGAAGTACAGCATTAAATTCTTTAATAGAAAATGTTTATTCATTTGCAGCTTTGTGTAATCAGTAGACAATTAGGACTGCATTTAAATGGCACTTGCATATGAATTAACGTCTTAAATTGTCTTAAAAAAACACAACTCAGTAACGGCACAGGAATTATGTTGCAACATTTCAGTTTATACAGAATTCAGAATCAACAGAAATGCAGCAAATGTCAGGAAACTACTGTAATAAATTTTCAGAACTGTCTTAACAAATAACAAACACTAACTAGTTTACAACTTCCCTGAGAATAGGTACACAGCAGCAATAACATATCCATTACACAGAACAAGTTTTACCAGCTAAAGCTCATCAAACTTATCTGTAAAAATAAAGTTGCCTATTTATTTCAAATGGTCTTGCCACACTTCTAACCGGCCACAGCTTCATGCTGAACAAACCCCCATTTATGACCACAAGAATGACACTGGCTTAGGCTGCGGAGGGTCCTTATTAGCTCCTTCTGCCCAGTCACCCCTGAGCTCCATGTCATAGCTAAAGCTAATGGCAAGTCAGTCTGGGCACCAGAGATACCATGCAAAGCACCTATATGGCTTGGCACCTCTATTCTAATGTTGTAGACCCAACCTCCAGTTTTAATATTGGAACACGTGTTTGCAAGACACCAGCATTTATTTGCTGATCAAAATCACCACTAAAATATTTACAAATAAAGAAAATTTCTGTAAAACTTGGGACATATTTGCAAGTCAATAAAGACTAAAACTATAACAAATAGAAAGTCAAGCCTGTGGAGGCATTAGGAAATGCTATTAAATATCCAGAAAAAACAATGTCATGCATAACTCAGCCTGCAGACTGCTCTCAGATGAAGAATTCCACCCCTCTAGGCTACACAATACAAATCTGTGTACACATATACACACAGGTATGTCTATATGAAGATATATGTATATGTGTGTGTATACACACATCTATAAAAGCATGCTGCAAGGTCTCAGGTGACATTTCAAGCAGCACAACCAACATCAGCTTTGAGTTACTTTAAAATAGGAAACAAAATGGTTATCTGTTTAAAGAAAAAAAAAGAAAAAAAAAAAAAGATAAAGCAGCTCTCTGCAGATTTGTGCATGGGAACACACCCTTCTCCTGCACCAAGGATGGAACTGAAAGGATCAGCCTATTACCCTCGGAGGACTGAGCACTACAGTTCCCACTGAAGTCAGAGGAGACACGAAGGAGCTTATCAGTAATCATTACAGACAGAACATAAGAAAAAAAAAATGCATTTTTAACAATCCTTGACTTGTACAACAGAAATTTTAAATTGCCTCACAAGAGTAAGAAGCAGAGCTGTGTCTCAGCACAAGTATTCCTTTAATAATCCCACTAACAGACTCAAACTAAAACTCCAGCCATATATTATCTTATTCATTTTCTCGCAATTATAAATGCATCCAAACATACTTAAGTTCCTTATCGACACAACATACAGCAATGAAACCTTGTTGAGAGTAACCTGTGGTTAGCATTGCCAGTTAAAGAGAAATGTACCTGAGAACTCTACCAGCATCCAACACATTTTTGCCACTCACCAAGCAAGTATCAGAAGAAGAATTTCAGTATTACTGGCATAGAAGTAGCCCTGTCTGCATTGGGGAGTGTGGGTATGTGGTGGAAATGAAGCGCCACAGTCTACTCTGCAAGGAAACCCAAGTTATGTAAGTTAGCTGGTGAACTCAAACAGGCTACAATAAGAAAAAGGAGGGAGGAGAAGGGAGGAAAGAATTAATCTCATCATAAAAGCACTTCAAACTGCATTAAGTGGCAAGGGTGGACAGCATGTAAGACAAGGATGTGGAGCCTTTTTTAATACACACTTTTGTACAGAAATCTGCTCCTTTCTACAGCTGTCATTTCAGCTGAGATTTAACGAGTGGACATAGACAAGGTTTCAAAAGTTTTATTCTGCAGACAAAAGAAAGCTTGGGCAAGCATATCTATATTACTGCTCATAGAAGGGGAGAAAAAATTGCTCAGACATAGCTTCTCAAGACATGCATCACTCTTTCCAAGTGCCTTCACCCACTGCTAAGCAGACACAAATGGGAGCAAACATACGTGCTCCCAAGGGTGGCTTCGTTGCCAGCACAGGGCAGACAGCCAACCACTATGGCCTCTTCAGCAACCCCTCATTCTCATTTTAAGGTAAATCTGGGGTGTACATTTTTGCTAAGGATCAGTACTTTTATGTAACACAGGTAACAAAACATATTAATGTTCTGCCTATGTATCCTTCATGACACTAAACACAAACATACACTGGTTTATTTAAAACTGCATAGCAAATAATTGAGTGCAAAAGACTAACAGAAGTATCTATACTCCAGGGTAAGTAACAACTAGGTTATCATTGGTGCTGTCACTGCAACTCATGCACAGAGATGATAGTAAATTATCAGCAACATGCTGGGACTGCTGTAATTCAAACAACAGTAACCTTCGGCATCCAAAAGCTCAGTTCTTTCCCCCTCTGGAATTCATTTCACAAACATGCTTATTGCCAAATTTACTCAAACATCAGTTGTAAGGATGGTACTCAGAGTAGGTAATGTTCAGATTTTCTAATCACTGCCTTGCTTGGCATAAGGAATCTCTAAACTTCAATAAATAATAAATACAAATGTCTAAGGATTTAGGAATAGCTTCATTTATACCTTGTGACACACATGTTCCATGATCAGCGTGTATTTTTATCTCACACATCCAGACTTTTCCTAGCAGTTTAAAACTAGAACGTTGGTTTGGAGAGGAGGTGGGGGATGGTACTTGGGGGTTTGGTTTTGTGGTTTTAGGTTTGGTTTTTTGGGGTTTTGTGTTGGTTGGTTTTTTTTTTGGGGGGGGGGATATCTTTTTTCCAAACACCCTTCCATTCTTCAATTTCTACAGAAGTACCTATTCAGTACTCCTCAGATCGATTTTTACATATCCTTCCAGTCTCTTAGATGATGATCAGAGGTTTGGGCTATCTGTGGACCCCAACCATCCATTGTGGCTGACCAAAACTCAATGCAGCACTCTGTACTGGGAATTTACTAATCTAATTTCACTATAATCCTTCACACACATGGACTTTTTTGGTGATCAGCAGTGCCAGATGAGAGTTATTTTCCTGACAGGTTCCAAAATTAACAATGGAATTTCACCAGCCAAAGTCTTATAGCCAGTATTTTTCCTGTCTTGTGTATTGTAACTTTCATACGGCAACCCTTCAGGTGGCATTAGGAGACCATCCAGCTGCCTCCTAGGCTCAACAGTAATGAAGGACCATTTATCTCATCGGCATATTCTGCTGTTGCACTCTTCATGTGGTATTTTCCATTTTATTTATTGATAGTTGTATGTGTGAGTAGAGCCATGAGGTGCCACAACAGATAAATGGTGATTTAGCCTATTTTTCTGGACTCTTGACAGATACAGAGGCAGCTGCTTCTTTGGACCACAATCTCCAACGATGCCAATAATTGGCTTTTCAAAGGCAAAAACCTTCCACTGCTCTTCTTCCAATTATTCAGCCTGAGAAGGCTGCAGGGAGACCTTACAGCAGTCTCCCACTACCTAAAGGGGGCCTGCAAGAAATCTGGAGAGGGACCTTTTACAAGGGCATGTAGAGACAGGACAAGGGGGAATGGCTTTAAACAGAAAGAGGGTAGATTCAGATTAGATATTAGGAAAAAATTCTTTACTATGAGGGTGGTGAGGCAATGGAACGGGTTGCCCAGAGAAGTTGTGGCTGCCCCATCCCTGGAAGTGTTCAAGGCCAGCCTGAATGGGGCTTTAAGCAACCTGATCTAGTGGAAGGTATCCCTGCCTATGGCAGTTGGGTTGGAACTAGACGATCTGTAAAGTCCCTTCCAACCAAAATCATTCCATGATTTGTTTGTTAGTGCATTCAAAGATCCCAGATGAACAAGAGTACAACCACCTTTTGCAGCAGGTTTGTGTCTTAACCCCTATCTCATTGCGCTTCCTCAGCCATTCCACTGAAGGCAAAACATTTGACCCACTGCAGTGTGGAAAACGGTAAAAAAAAAAAACCCACCAACCAACCAAAACACCACCACGCACCACCACCAGAAACCAAACCAAACACCACACAACCCACAACAGAAAATAAAAAACAAATAAACCAAACAAATAATAAAAAAAAACAAAAAAAAACCACGAAAAACGCACAACCCCAACCCCGATGCAGGCCCAGTTAAGTACCACGGACAGATTTTGTTCGTTAAGGCGGTGATCGGTTCGGCAGCAGCCTGGGAGGCGCAGAGAGGGGCTCTCGTGCCCTCTAGGGGGCCGGCCCCGCCAGCGCCGGCCCCGGCCCTCCCCGGCTGCGCTCCCCCAGCGCTGAGCCGGCTCCGAGGGATGGGGGCCGGGGGTAGCCATGCCCAGGACTGCTGCAACCAGGATAACGAGAATAATGGTAACGATAGGCTCGTAGCAACTGCACGCACCCACAGAGAGGGAGAAGGAAAGCTGCTCAAAGTCTTCGTTTAAAAAAGAAAATACAAAAGTAAAAGCTTGGCAGAGGTACAGCAATTCTTCCTCTTGCAACTCATTTAATCTCCAAAGACATCTTAGAAATTAAAAAAACATATTCCCCACGAATTAAAACTTGGCCAGAAATCACATTTAAGTGTTTTGGGTTGGTTTGGTTTTTTTTCAATTATTTTTGCTATTTATCAAATCGTTACCCTGATGAGAGAACTCCTGATGCTACCACTGTACCTGCAGCAAGGCTTAGGGCTAGCCAAGTTCAAACAAAATTAAAAAACACCCAAAAAAACCAACCAACTGAACACCTGCATAAAAAATGCAACCGCCTGCACCCCCCCACCCCCCAAATAAAAAAAAACCAACCAAAAAGCCCGCACAACTGAAAAACTACAGAGTCCAAATGGAGGTGATTATTTCTGAGTGACACTGACTAACACAGAAGAGACTCTGAGGAAAGGGTTTGGTAATATGAGAAACTTTTTCAAAGCCAACCAGAGAAGAAAAACCATGCACAAAGGTTAAAACCCGACTTCCACTTTGTTATCTGAATCTTTACATTTGTTTCCTTATCCATCAAGCGGTATGTTAAAAGCTGTACATCTCCCATTAGATTGCTGAAGTAAATCACAGTGACTAGCTCAGAGCTCTAATTGCAGCAGTGCTCTTTTTTTGCTCAAAGCAGTTAGGACGCAGGCAGCTCACCCCCAATTCCAGCCCTGAAGTTTGCAGGCACCAGAACCCAGCACCCGTTCCACTTCCAGGCTGGGGTTTTTTGGGTTGTTTTTTTTTATATTACTTTTTAAAGAAAAAATCCCAAGCAATATTCCTTCAATCTGCAAAATACAGCTATGTCTCAGTCTCTTCCAAAAAGAGTTGGAACGTAAGCGTACTAACAGTAGATTAGGTCAAATTCATACAAATGTCACAGTTAACATCCAAAACATCATGTCTCACTGTTTTTCCCCTCCAACCCCAAACAAGCTTCTCAGAACACATTTCACACACAGGATCACTGTTCTGGCTGTTTATTTAATTAACATGACAACCCAGCATACACAGGATTTCTTTCAGTTCCCCAGCTTTGCATTTTCACACTTCAGGTAGAAAGAGCAGAAAGTCACTACTGTAGTTTACTTCTTTTTTTTTTGCCAATATGCCATAATATACATTTCTTGATTTAACCAATTGACAAAGACAGATTCTAAACCAATTGCCTCAGCAGCAGTTTTTACATTTTCGTGAGGTTGAAAGAAAAAAGGAAGAAAAAAAATAATTCTAAGTAGAGCATGTTTGCGTAAATGAAGCCATGCAAAAGAAAATAAAGTATTACGCCTGGAATCCCTGGGTGATTTTTCCTGGAGCCTTACTTAAATATTTTACACAGTTGTGTTTCAGCAAGTCACCAGATGACATAACTCCTCCGTATTGCTTGGTTTCTAGTGACCTAAATGGTAATGCCAGTAAACCTTATCAGAGCAATTACAGCTCAATAAAGCTTATTAGCAGAAGGAGGTATATAACATATAAAACCATGTGTCTAATAGAAGACATAACTTTGACATACATGAAGTACAATATCCAGATTTAATCTGCCTTCTCCTCTCCAGAATTTGAAATCTCTGTATGCCACACTCACCTCTCCTGTTTTCAGGCCAGAGGATAGGATACGTAGTATTAAAAATTGGTTGTAATGTAAGGGTACATCTGTCATTTCTTTAGGGCAGAATGATAAAGAACCAGGAAAGGGAGGGAAGCAACATATTCCTGGCAGTTATAAAGTTCTCACTGTCAAACAATGAGAAGAATAGATAAAGCCTTAATTTTTCTTTGGAAAAAAACAACCAAACAAAACAACAAGAAAAACCAACACAGAAACCAACAAACTAAACCCAACAACAAATACATTTCTTTTTCTCCTCCATTTCTTAGATCTTATCGCTGAAGAGATATCTTTGACCATGTGAACTGTTACAGTATTGTCTTCTCAGCTCTGCAGACAGGCAGCGATAACGACAGTCCTGGCTCACAGCTTTCCCAGGCTACAGACTGGGAACAGGCAGAGTCACCATCCAGAAACCCACGAAAAAATGGTCAAAATGAGCAAAAAACCTGCTGCTGCTGCTGGAGGAAGTCAGAGGACTCTGGCACCAGGTTACTTATCTGGAAAAGTAACTTTTCTAAAGGAGAAACAGGCAGGGAAAGATGCAGCAGCACAAAACAGCTACCAAGCCTCAAAGCAACGAAAAGTAAGTGACAGACTCACAGATGTCCCTCAGTGAGGCAAACAGCTTTCTGCTTCTCCAACTGCTCAGAAGGGGAAAAGAGCAGAGAAAGAAGGAAGGAAAATGTATAGAAAATGTCTCTGCCTCTGGAGCCACAGGACAACAGACACGGGTTTGCTCATGGAGCTGCTGGTCTGGGGATGGAGACATCAGAGCTGCAGGAGAAATGCCTCAATCCTGGGGCTACCCCCTGCATGGATCAGGGCTTTTTAGTAGGGCAAGACTCAGCACCTCACAACTGCCTTCTCAAATGGGCTTGTGTCACCCACTGGTTTGGGGACTAGGAAGTACTTTAACCCCTGATGGAATGCTATACCTGTGACAGTCTTTAGACTAAGGAAAAAGATCTGAAAAGGCAAAGCAAACTGAACTGCTTGCAGCAGCTGCTCTAGTTCAGTTAACATATACTTGCAATAAATCCAAGTTAGCTGAAAGCTTCCCATTTCTCCAAACAAAACAAACAAGCAAGGCTTTAAAGCAAAACTGGGAGCCTTTGGCATGGTTTAGAATTGTCCAGCTATTATCCCCTGTGGAGTATTTTACCTACCAAGGCAAAATCAACCCTTTGGACTGTTGCTTGTTAGGATTAACACACACAGATCAGAGACACAGGCTCCAGGACACACAGGCCATACAATATTTTAACGGGAAACACCATAGAGCACATTTCTGCCCTGCCCTCCCAACATCCTCTCCACACTTTTAGGGACAACTATTATGTCTGCAAAAACGTGATGAAGAAACTCCAAAAGCCATTATGCTGGCAGTACTTGTGTATTTATCAAAGAAAAAAAAACCCAAACCATTTGTTCATTCATTCACTGTTTTATCCATCCATTCACAATTTTTCTCTGCAGCTTCTTTCAAATCTGGGTGAATGAGCCCTCAAGGAGCTGAGCATCCTCAGCCAGCACTGATGAAATCACAGGGAGACAACACTCAGCTGGGAGCAGGAGGAGGTTGTTGCAAAGCACACATTTCTCAATGACATCGACACATACACCAAACTGGAAGCCTTAAGAATTTGCCAAAGTTGAGAAAGAGAGAGAATAGATACAAAAATCAACTACAAAAAAAATAGAATTAAATAAAAACCTAGTTAAGAACACTTTCAGAAACAAAAGCAGATTAAATCTTGGTGTGGTTTTATTTTGGATGGTGGCTTTTTTAATGAAACAGGTTTACTTTTTAAATTATCTTAGAATTGATAAGCAACTCAGATTAGACATTTCTACAGAAGGAGTAATTCAAGCCATAAACATTTCCCACACCTCCTACTAGCAGCTTAAGCAGAAGTATACTTTTAATTTTAAATATGTTAATACCTTTATCAGTGATGTTAGTTTGCGATTCCTGGTACTGTCCTTTATAGTACAAGGCCACATAGATTCAGTTCTGCATTCTCGCAGGGAAAAATTCAGATTATAATTGAGATGTGTGTGACTAAATAAATTCAGAAATTCTGACTTTTGTAGAATCTCATATTAATATGAACAGTCAAATAAGGAGGGAAACATCTTCTGGAAAAAGAAAAGCTCGACGAAATGGTCAGCAACAGGAAAGATTGAACTACAGGCAATGGGAAACATCTCTAAAACTTCACCTACTGCTACTCACCAAATGAAAACGTGTATTTCAAAGCAATAAAGTAGATCTATTTCCTGACGAAAATTATTGGCAGCTCCCAGACATATTAACAAGCTATCTTTCGCATAAGAAACATTCAGAGCATGTTTTCTTAAAAAAAGCGGGTGAGGGAAGGCCTAGTTTTGTTTATAAAGCCCTCATCTCTATTTTTAACATGTTATATTTAAAAACTGTCCAAAAGAGAAACATTTACCTATGGTTTCTTTAAGTCTATGGGGAGCCGATTTTTGCCATAAACACAAACTTTGTTTACTGTAGGAGAGTCCTACTTCTCTCAGCATTTCTTCGGGGTCTTTACAGAGCTTTGTTTCAGTTTTTCCATTTTTCTATCAAACATATATTTAAGAGGACAACTTTTAGGGAGGAAAGGTCACGTATACACAGCCACAGCGTGCTTAAAAAAATAAAGACAAAAAGTCTCCCCGAACTCAAAAAGTAGTCATCCATTTCTAATCACACGGTGACGCAAGCAATACCAGATCTTGATATTGATTAATAGTGAGTGAGAACAAAAGACAGAGAAATTTGCCAAAATCCTGCAGCGGGTAAACTGAACTGTTGCCAGCTCCCTCCAGTCCAGCTCTGCAGCTTGGAAGTGGGAATTGCTCAGGGCAAAGCTGAGCACAGTCCCCAAGTAATGTACCACTGGGGGGGGGGGGAACTACCTTGTTATCCATCACCAGTTAAACACTCCGGTAATCATCATACAGGTGATCTGAATCCCCTCCAAAAGAAAATGACATGATCACAAACCAGTGAGCCCTGTCTCTGAACAATTACATTTAGAGATGTTAATTAAAAAGCTGCTTTTATTTGAACTGCAAGAGTGGAAATACACTTAACACCTCATAAATGATTATTATAAGAAATCACCAGCAATACCTAGTGTCATGAAGGAAGTATAAACAATTTTAATATCTTGCCTTATATACTGTATTTACAAATTATCCTTACACCCTTCTCTCTGTGTGCTCCTACTGAAGTCAGAACTGGGTCAGCTTTCTACTTTTTCACACTGTATTTGCCTGGATGCTGTGGTAAATATTTATTTTATCTAAACAAAAATGTTAAATAAATAACTACAGTTATTTTAAAATAAGCCTCAAGTACAGAAGGTTGTCAGGCCCTCTTCTAAAAAATGTCACAACCAACCACAAAGGGATGTAATCAAACCATTTCCAGAAACAAACTAGCCTCCCACACCATATGGTTAGATGCCATCATACTTAGCTGCTTATCCAGCAAGCAACCTGAAAGAAAACCTTTGGTGTACAGCAACACTCTTCAGCTGACCACAGTGCACAGAGTAATTTTCAATTCTAATTGAAAAAGAAAGCTTAACGCCATTTGCCATTTATTTTCCCCTAGGTTTCCCTTTCCGCTGCTCAGCAAGGGTTGCACTGACTTTCAATATGCTCAGTTACACTCAACCCACCAAACAGTTCTTCCATGTGGCAATCTTAAACATCAATTAAAACACAATAAAAAGCTTTTAGTGCAGAACTAAGCTGACCTCGTGTCCATGGCAGGACTCTACACAGTTGTGGAGTTGAGATAATAGTGTGTTTCTTTCTTCCCCCCTTTTTTATTTTGAAGTATGCATTTAAGAGAATGCATTGCTGCTAACAGAGTAAGTTCTCACTGATCCATTCAAATCACTAACTCTTAAAGGAAACAAAGCTGAAAGAAATAGCAAGTGCCTCGTACCGGTTCCCACAACTACAGAAGAGCGGGACCTGTTGTTGACCACAGGCGTAAGAACAGCCCTAGGGAGGCAAAGTGCAAAGATGAGCCCAGTGCTGTGCGGGACAGCCTCTGATGACATGCCATCACCCTGATAAGGGACCTCTTCCACCGAGGACAGGCTGCTCAGCTCACATAGGCACATCCCCCTTTAAAGCTTAAAGAAAGTTTAATAGGGCTGAACTACCTCTCCGGGAAACTAAAGGTTTGGAAAAGCAAGCCTCGTAAGTGATGCTGGGACACCTGAGGGCTGTGCCGAGGGCAGGTTCCCACCAGCTCCGAGGGCGCAGAGGGCATCATCTGCCTCAACCCTGTGCAAGGCTTAAGAGAAACAAGCGCCGGTGATGGCTGCAAAAGACAAAAAAACCCCGAGGTCCCTTCCCCGTCTTCCGCAGTCGGGGCAAGTCAGGCTGAGGCCAAAGAGCCCCTCTCCCCCCATGACCCCAGCCCCGGCCAGGGGCGCCAGCCCGGGGTTCTCCACGCCGCGGGGCACCGGGCAGAGCCCGCACAGTACTCGGCCCCTTCAGCGGGGAGCGGACGGAGAATAGAGCTCCACGCGTCGCCGCCTGGACCCCTCCAGCCACCCCGCCGCCAGCAAAGTTTGGACCCGTCCCGTTGTCCCAGGCTCCTGCCCTACCTGCTCCCGGGGAATGCAGGGCAGCGATGTCCGCCGGTGGGTCTTGCTGCTGCTGCTGCTGCCGCCGCCGCTGGACATCTCGGGGGAGATCATGGAACTGGACCGCCGCCGCCTCCTGAGCACCGTGGCTTCGTCCGCGACCGGGGGGGCGGCGGGAGGCTCCGTCTGCGGGGCGGCCCGTCGTGGGGGCCAGAGCCGGTCAGCGTAGCCGGCTAGGAAGATGCCCAGAAGTCCCAGCAGGTAGGCAAGGTAGGGCCGCCAGGACGCCGGGACCCTCTCCAAGGCGACGAGGGACGTGGTCCTGGCCGCGCTAGTCACGGCGAGCATGAGGACGCCCTGCCTTAGCTTCAGCACCAGCCATGTCACAGCGGCCAGGCAGCTCAGCACCACCCCCGTGGCGGCGAGGGAGAGCAAGTGATCCTCCCCCGCCGCCAGCGCCGTCTGCGCCACCGCTTCCCCCCCACAGCAGGCGGCTAGCAGCAGCGCCGCCGTCCGCGTTCGCACGCCGCCGCGCACCAGGTACCGGCCCGCGCCGAAGAAGGCGCCGGCCAGGCCCAGGGGCACGGCGCCGGGAGGCACCCAGCCCCAGCCGCGGGGCCCCGCGCCGCCCTCCGCCGCCAGCTCCCGACCGCGTTCCCCCCGCACCAGCCTCACCACCAGGGCCAGCAGCACGGAGAGGGAGCCGGCGCACAGCGCCGAGGAAAGTTTCCGGCGGCACCAGGTCTCCCTTGGCGGCGGCAGCGCAGCCCCGGCGGCCGCTTCCCCCGGCTCCACCGCTCCGCCGCCTCCCCGAGGGGTGCCGGCCTGCCGCCCCGTGGGCGAGCAGCGCCCGCTGCAGCCGGAGCTGCGCGCGTCGTCGCCGGCCATGGCCCCGACGGGCCTCCCGCGCACCCCCGGCAGGGCGGGCGCCCGAGCCGGGGCTTACTGCCAGGCAGGCAGGGGCCGGGAGAGACCCCCCAGGCGGGGGTCAGCGTCGGGAGGGCGGGGGGCTGCTGGCCGGGGGCGCTCCCCGCCGCAGCACCGGCATTTCCTGCGGAGCTCGCCCCCCGCTCGCCTCCTCCCCAGAGCCCAGCGCAGCGCATGAAAGGCTGGGGAAGCGCGTCGCCTCCTCCGCGACCACCTCGGGCTCAGCTGGGGTGGCTGTAAGTTAATGACTATGCTCTTAAAGTACGGTGAAATCCTACACGGTGTAAAAAAGGGGAATTGGGAGAAAGGTAGTTGTACCACCTCTGAAGTGCTGCTTAATTTCTAGGCCATCGTTTCCCTGACCGGCACTCCGGGCAGAGCCGGGGGAGGAGGTAGCGGCGCTGCCCGCCGGAGGGTCTCTGCTGCCCGCGGTTGTCCCGGCCGCCCACCGTGGCCGCAGGGAAGGAGCCTCTCGGTCGTTACGGACCGCAGGAATGGAGGAATGATTCCCCCCCCCCCAAAGAAAATACTCCAGGAAAATAAATCTCTAATAAAAAGCGAGCGGAGCCGAGGGCAGAAGTTGCTAAGTCCTGCCGGGAGGGCGAGAGAGAGATCCGCGGGAGGGACTTGAAGGGAGGTTGCTTAGGAAAAGGGGAAGAGCAAAAGAGGAAGAGAAAGAAGGAAAGCACTTCCCTCTTGAACACTCCCGGGACAGTCCTTGAGTTTTGCACGGGAAAATCGGGTGATGAGAGCTCCCCCCAGCCGGGAGAGGAGGCTGCCGAAAGCCCAGAAGCAAACACAAACACGGACAGAGCAATAGCCCGAAAGAAGGGGGGGTATGGGGGAGAGCGTTTAGGCAACGAGGAAGCGAGGGGCTGCCACTTCCAAACAGCCGGACCAGCTCCTGAGACGGTTTTGCACCGGCGGAGGAGGCTCCGCAGCCGGAAGGCTGCCTCGTCCCTCCCGCAGGACCCAGCGGTGCCGCCCGGGCGGCGGAACTCCCTGCCACCGGGCGCTGGAGGCCGAGGTATAAATCTGCCTGTCAGGGAGGGGGCAATTATGAGGCCGTAAAAAAGTCAGAAAGATGGATGCTTCGGAATGATTATTACTATTTCTGCTGTTTTAACGCGAAGCCCGAACTGGAATCCCGAAGCCACGGGCTGCGGTCCTCTGAAGCATTATGGATTTGTAGGCTGTGGCTCCATCCACCCCCCCAAAACTGTTTCCTCCCTCTAAACCTGCCTCGTCCTCTCACCAGAGGGAAGACTCCTCTGCCGGACAGCCCTCGGCCTCTGGGCTGCTGAAAAGTGCTCCTTGCATGAGTGGAGTCAGGTGCAGACTAAAAAAGCCCATGGAAGCCCAGGGCCTAATCCTTAAAGGCCCAAATCCCACCGAAGGGCATGGAGTAATACATTTAGCACATAATAATACAAACCACAGAAAAATACAATCACCAGCTGTGAAGTTACAGAGCATTAAGGGCCAGGTAGCAGACGGATTAGAAATCAGAAATTCCCAGCCTTCTCCCCTCCCCCCCTCACACTCACAAATCACTAATTTGAGACAGATTTATAGCGTTTATGTATTTATTGGTGTAGCTGTCTGGATATTATGCCTGTCGTCCAGATCTGAGTATCTGAAATGGTACCATTAATGAAACATTTTGGGGTTTTTTGCTAGAAACAGGTCATAAAAACTGAGTATGTTCTTCAGTAATAATTTTCCAGCCTATTATGGAATATGGATTTATAAGTCATTTTTATGTTTGAAGCTTGGTTTGAAAACAACCTAGATATTGTTCGGAAAGTTTGGCTCTGAGGAATTGAAAGCCTTTGGGGTTTTTTAAAGGTTAAGGGTCCAGATTAAGAACAGCTGGAAAGGTTTACAGTTTATTCTGGTGAGACAGCAATCACCAGGTTGCCATACACACCTAGAAAAACATAGCTGGGTTCCATCTCCCCCAAACGTCAACATCCCAGAGGCAGAATCAGAGTCCAGATAGTAATAATCGTATGACTCCTAACTCCTTTTCAGCTTTTTATAAAGAATATGCATCTTTTGGATATTTTTAAGTCTAGATGCATCAAAACAGAGTGCAAATAAATTGATATTGCAATACTGGATGATGACATGTGCAACAGTTGCAACTCAGATGGATCAGACCTTTGACCTAATCCTTCCAACCAAGTAACACTCACATCTTAATTTATCTCCACTTCATTACTTTACAATTAGATCTATGAATATCAGCAACATTGACACTTTAAACACAGTCATAAAAAGCAGAACGAGAGGAATGAATACTCCCTACCTTTATTTTTTGCTGCACACCCTCTTTGAATATGTGTTGCTTACACAGATCAAAGCACACAATGGTCTATATTCTTTTAATTCCTTAGGATTAAACACAAATTTTTTACTTTAGATTAAAAGCAGCAGGATTTTTTCTTTGTTGTTGGATAGATTCTAGACTAAAAATACTTGCATTCTTTGCAATAGCTGTTAGAGTAATGGATTAATCCTAATAGGAGGGGAAGGGGGCTTGGGAGTGTTTGCAGCAAATTAAATGATTGAAACGTATTTCCGAACTCTGCCTGCCTGGATGTCTGAGGTTACCATGAGCCCAGCTGGCAGACTGGGGTTTACAGATATTATGATTCACTGAGGATCAGGGCTCAAGTCATCAGTGTCTGAGCTTGCCTGAAGCTGGCAACTCTAAGCCATAGAAGGCATCCTTCTAGTCTCACATGAAATGGACTAGACCTCCCCCAGACACCTGCTACTTTCTGCACTGAAGTTTGCGGAAGAAAGTTAAACTTTGGTTTGTTTTTCCTGGTACCTTGTTTCTCATATCAGGGAGCTTTTAGATAATACAATGAAAGTCAAGGCTTACAAAAACAACCTCAGCAACTAGAACAAATGTGATAATCTCTAGATTTCTAGAAACACGACTCAGACTCTTACCAATTCCTTCTTCAGAGCACTGAGATTTTATATTGAGCAGTACATGGGAAGCTGATCTTTGCTGTGTTCTCTGCCACCTGGGAGATGATAAAATTACTTCTGTATGTTTCTGAATTAAGTAACATAATTTCTCTTATTCATCTACTGATTATGTAGGGGTGTTTTAAGCATTTAAGTTGTGAAGATCTTTAACAAAATGGCATCAGTCATGTAATTTCGGCATCTCCATTAAAATCAAAGCCAAGTAGGGGAATGTGGTTGGTGATGGGCCAAACAGAAAGTAAGTTTCACAAATGAGCAATGTTGACCATTGAGGAGGCTTTCCATGCAGAGATACAAAAAGAAGGGGGGGTTGGTATTGATGTTAGTTCATTCTTTAGGATATGATTTCACCAGGCTGGGCTGTCTAGATATGATAGGTACATCTTAAAGAGTGTGGTGAACAAACAGTTAAAGTAATCTGAAATGCTGTCTTCTCTAGTAAAGAGAAGAGAAATTCTGGGAAGGCACACTCAAAATAGTGAATGTCTCAAGGCTTCATTGAAGTTCTAGGGGTGTGAGCTTTTCAGCACTTGCAGAATCAGGCTCTTTTTGATGAACAAAAATCTGTAATAACCCCCCCCCCCCCAAACATGGGAACCATTACGTATAGTAAGGTCGTATAACCGTGCTGGAGCAATATCAGCCATTCACCAGAGAAACGACTACTTGCACAAGATCATGCTGTAGTGAAAACCTAGCAATACCATCCTGATTTCCATTTGAAGAGCAACCTTACATATTAATGGTAGAGATTTCTTAGAGAATTCAAAGGAGACGAAACCAGGAAGTTTAAGGGTTACCATCACAGAAAGGTCTGGAAGAAAATAAAGGTGAACATCTCACTGAATAAGAATATCAAAATAGATTTACGTGGGGGAAAAAAAGCAGTTTGTGCTTGATAACATAGAGTGGGACATGTAAGGAGGTTTGGGGCAGTTGACTGTTCCCCAAGATGTAATTGTCTCTCAGAATCACTTCATCCTTAGTAGTCACCAGCTCTGCTGTCACTTCTTGATAAAGCAACCTGTCTTTTCTCCAAAGTTAAACAGTAAATTACTGGGGAAGGTTAAAAGCCTTTTATTCATTACTATGGCCAGTAGGTTGTACTTTTTTTCTAAACCACTCAAGGGATTTTCATAAAGCATCCACATAGATTACACGGTTCTCCATGTAAGTGGGGAAAAACAATGGCAAACCTGACTATTAAGGAAAGGAGGAAAGATTTCATAACAGAACTGCTCATACAGAACCCAGCTATACAGATCAGACAATCACCATTTGTTTGGTTTGTCCACACTTTCCTATGGTCTTTTCTCATACCACTGCTGGTTTGCGGTTGCAGTAAGAGGGCCACAGCTGGTCTGGGAAACCACAATAAACATGTATAGAGCTGTATTCCATAATAGGTTACATGGCCTGTCCTCCCAAAAGTAGTACAATAAAATGAAATTCCCAAATCATGCAGAAATGCTGTGATTAAGCTGAAATGAGAAGAGGCTCTTTTGGGGGTAAAGGAGCCATAGAGAAAACCAGGTAAATTTCACGCTATGTCATACTGAAGAGTGGCATGGGGGAAGGAAGAACAGAGACTGTCCCTAGGACTTGCTCATCCAGTTTCACTTGTATCACTCTTGGTCTGTACTTCAGGTGATTATTCATGTATTTTGATAATTTTTCTCTCTTCTTTCTTGTAATTAAATTTTTCTCACCTTCTTATGACCTTGGACAACTTGTAAGGATAATTCTTTATTAATTTTTATAATTCCACTGAATATTAGTGCACTGAATAAAGTTAAGTTTGCCTAATTGTGAAATGCACTGTGATTAAAACCCCTACGTGATGATAATGTCCTGGACGTTACTGACACTTTTCTCTGTTAGTATCTCAAATTATTTTACAAACATTAATGAATAATTCACACCACCTCTGCTTAAGTCATGTAAATTCTCAGAAGTTTAGGTGACGACCAGCAGGTTGCATGACAAATTTATAGATATTTATCTACTGGAGCACTTCAAAAATATGCTTACTTTTCTGATTTCAGTGGCATTTCACAAAGCATATCGCATGAAAAGCTATTTAAAGTTTTGAATACTATTAATTTTTCATGTAACTCAGCAAGCATCCAGATTATTACATAGTAGAAGATCTTATCATGGGTTGTCTCACCAATCAAAGATTTTGATAGTGAATGTAGCACCGAAACATATTTACTATATGAATTAGATTAATTTTTCTTCCATTTTTAGCAGGGGAAATAGTAAATAGAGATATTTTGGCGTTGAATGCAGGCATACTCAGAACACCCACACTGCATCTGCTTCATTTAATTCACATTTTCAAGGTTTTCTTCATAATGTGATGACTGAGGTATGTAATGAACAAAAATGAAGTCCTATATTGTGGAGAGCATCCATTTGATGACAAATACCTTCATCAAATTTATTCATTCATGAAAATTTCCATTGCCTTTCATTGTGGAGTGCTTAGAAAGAGTTACTATGTTAGGAAAACACCTGCAATACTCATGCATTTTAAAGAGTGGGCTGTGATTCAGATTTTGCTGAAGTATAGAAGTGAGCTTTTCAGTCTTTGAAAATCTATTGTGCTTTCACTAGAGGCATTAAGAAAGTATAGACTTTATATTTCAATATAAATATTATTCAGAAATGAATGCAATAATTTTGGCTTACTACAATTGTCGTGCTATAATGAAAGAGTAAAATTCTGATTTGGGGAAGGAAAAAATGTAGGGTACTCTTTTGTAGGGTATA
>JARCZZ010041931.1:0-11242 GCA_030323915.1 Brotogeris chrysoptera
TGTCCCTGCCCATGGCAGGGGGTCGGAACTAGATGATCTTAAGGTCCTTTCCAACCCTAACTATTCTATGATTCTATGAAATGAGCGCCAAGTGAGCTAGCACAGAATGGTTACCTGAAGAAATACTAATACTGACAACTTTTGTTACTTGGGACAAATCCTACTCATGTATTGGGCTTCCTTTGTCTTCCAAGCTGAAATAAAACTCACCAGGACAAATTCTGAGTTTCTTTCTATTTGCTTGCTTTTTCCTTGGTTTGTTGGATTGGTTTTGGTTTGTTCTTTGTTTTGTATTTGTGTAAATGGTGGGGACTAGCACTAATCAGAGCAAGAGCAACAACTTTATGGTTAAGAAGACCATAAATGACCTTCCTACATGCAGCCAGATCCTCAGCAACCAGTTAATAGTGACTGCTTTTATGAATTCACTGAAAGAAAGCAGCAAGAGGCAAACAATGATCCAATCTGAATCAGTTTTCCATTATGGGGTTTGAAATATATTTTGGGATTCAAAGTAGTATCTTGCACAGGCTGATGACAACAATGAAGACAGACGAGTGACACATACTAAGCACAGAAACCCTGAAAAGACTGTAAAGACAAAACCAGAATGACATAACTTAGAACCCCATAACTGCTTGTGGAAGGGCCATATAAAACTAATTCTTCTGTACTGCAAACAGCCAAGAGAATAAAAACAAGAGGAAGAATGTCTAAGAGCACAACATAGTTAAAGGGAATAGAAATTCAAGCTTATTGCCATTATGTTCTACTTTGCTTTCCTCAAGCATGACTAAAGTATCTCTGACAAGTGTTTATTGAATTCCACAAGCTATTTAGCATGTGATGCAAGCATTACATGTACGGATATCCATGTTTGCCTCACTTAATGCAAGAGGAGGAATGCAGAATGTGCTAGATTTCTACTTACATAAGGAGATGAAAGAACCACCCCATGGTATCGACCAAAACCCTTTCCATCTGTCCCTCAAGCTTCCACCTCTAAAAAGGCTTCTTTGTATTGAATTTATGAATGAGGTTAGGGCTTACGAAAGCAAAGGATTAATAACATTTGCTTGAGCCAAAAATAGTATGATAGGCACCATGCATACTCCGCTACACAGCTCTGCCAATCCATCTCCAGTCTGACCTGCAGTACTCCTGCTGCTTTTCCAATTCTAGGCCTCTCACAGGTAGAGACTGCCAATGTAGCTGAGTGCTGCCAAACTGTCTGGTGGTTTTGTGATATAGCCAACTGGGGACTATGATGAGATGAAACTCACTCCCACCCATGAGCTGAGCAAAGATGTGATCTTAGGGGAAAGGAAGGAATACCAGGTCATACAGTGCTGAGCAGTCCTTACCAGCCACATACTTACAGAAAACCTCAACAAACAAAACAAAAACCTGATGACAAACCCTGTATATAGATTATTTGCCACAGAAAGGTATATTGAGTGAATATCAAAAAGATCCACAAAAAAACCCCAGAAGTATTTACAGTTTACTTTGACTTGCAAAAGAGGACTGTCACAATGGAATGCTAGACAATGCAAAAAATCTTTGACCTAGATTTTGAAAGGGAATTATGGAAGGCAAGGTATACTTATTAAAACAAGTGGAGCATAAATGGTTTTAACTTTGCCACATTAGCTCTTGCAATGCCAATTTAAACTATCATTTTCTATTAAAAAAAAAAAAAGAAGGTTAAATTGGGTGGTATTCAGTTCTGATTTAGAAACTCAACAGAAACCTAATGTTTAAGTCACAGTTATAGCAGCTGAAACAGTATTTAAAGCTGTAGCCATCCTGACTCAAAAAAGGAAAAAGGAAACCCTTTCCTCTAAAACTATTACCGTAGACGTGGCTCTAGGGATTGCATCAGCTGCTAGGGCTACAATTTCAGCTTTTTTTTTTTTTAATTAAAGATACATATTAGCATTACAAGGCAGAGGAAACAGAATTCTGTTGTGCTTAACAAGTTTAATCTATGTACAAAAGCGAGGGTCTTGAAGTAAAGCTAGATAAAATCAAAAAAACCAACCTATTAAAACAAGTTCTCTACTCACTTTTAAGTATCCCAGTTGCCTACATTACAGAGAAAAAATTCTCTAGGCAGTATCTAAAAGCTTTCATTTGTAAAGCAAAATTTACATGTCCCAGCTACATGCATTTATTCCAAATTCACATGCCAATCCTCTCACTACATCATGATGAGACTTCAAATCCTCATATTTTTCCTTTTATCTAAGCATGTCTTTTACCATAATAATTTGATTTAGAAATTTTGTGAGTTTCTTCTTTTTTCATCGTAGATTGCATTATTTTACATTATTTGTTTTTACTCAGGAAAAAAAAAAAATGAGACTCATAGGACTTTCCAAAGCAGCGAGGGATGACTGGAAAAAATGTTGTGAATACTTTACCTGTCCAGGGGATACCTGGTGATGATTCTCTGCACCGACCCTGGGTGTTGTAAGAATGATTACAGAACAGTAAATGTTTTCTTAAAAGTGTAACTTTGTAAGAAGACCTAGAGAGGATAGTAAAAAGTTTTATGAAACGTAGTTCAGTAATATTCTACTGCTTTTATCTGCAGAATGGAAGTCTCCTTCCTAATGTTTGCAGAAACCAATGCTAACAAAGCCAGAGAAGAGGTTTAGGCTTATTCCACATTACATATTGGGCTCATTTTCCAAGGTAAGTTTCAAACATATTGACAATTGAATTCAAACATGTAATATGTCTAAGTCTCTGACACTGTAGGAAATCGAAGATACGTATGTTTTGCTGCCTGGGATAAAATATAAGCAAAATGTAAATACAAACCCCATCCACCCTTCACAAAGAAAAAAAAAGTCAATATTCTGTTGAAAAATGTGAATTCCACTGCTTTTCAGAACTCTATATAATAGAGATGAAGAATGTGTAAGACCAAATCTATAGAGCTATCTATCAGCAGAAGTATATCCATCAAAAACATTTAAAAGGTATTCCTGGCCTGCAGTTTATCCTGCCAAAGCCTCTAGCACTGCAGTTACATAGTCAAACCTGCTTTTGCTGGCATAACTACTTTGATGGACAGAGCTCAATGTGTATGTGGTAAGTTATGCTGGAAAGACAGGAGTTTATAGAGTATGAACTACATCCACATTCACAGTATTTTGCCAGAAGAGCACATTAGCCAAGCAATCCTAGCATGGTCTTGCCTAACTTCAAGCTTTCGATTTCATAATCGATGTAAAAATCTGCTGGCAAGCTTTGCACTCTGATGCTGCTGTAACTGACCATGCAGTTGCAGGCTGTGCCACCCACAGAGACTTCAACATCAGCATAGCCTGCCACCAGCATGTCACTCTGTCTCTATATGATCAAATACTGGATCAGAACCTTCAGCATATATGCACACCCATAACCATCTACTATAGGTCTCATTATCAAGGATGCCATATTTCCCTGTTGGTGTCAGTAGCATTTGGAATCATCGAAGCACACACACAAGATAAGATTATATACTCTAGTTCCTAATGCAAATATTATTTTAATGCCTGCTATTCAAGTTTGGATGTTCAAAGCCTTGTTACTCTCCGTTCTTCCACAGAAAGGACAAACCATTACAAATGCTTCAAAGCTTATACTCTGTTTTGGACCTGAAAACCAAAACAACATGAAATTGGTCTTTAAAGCCTCTGTTAATTTGGTTTTGACCAACAACACGTATCTTCATAAACTTCACTTCAGCATTACTACAATCAGTGGTAAATATTATGGTACTTAAGGGCATCTGTTTCATTTCACTGCATCAGTTAATGGTGCTTATCAGTGACAGAGGGCTGCAAACTAATATTCCCAAGCATACTTCATATCGCAAGTCAAAGACAAACTGTGGGTATTTGTTCATTCTTTGAATATACAGATTAGCACAGTTTTGCTAAAAACCACTGCTGTATTAACTCAGAAGAACACAAGTAGCCTTGACTTAAAAGACGGTGAAATTAACTGCTTAATCACATCTTTTAATTACAATAGTATCTTTCTTCCCAACTGCTTACCAAAGTACTAAGGTTCAAAGTCTTGAGGCTAAAAATAAATCCCTCATAAACGCCACTCATTGGAGTCAGAAGATCTTACTGGCTAATCATTTATACATAGTTTACATCTGTGGGTATCCAAAGATACACAAATGAGAAAAGGATTGGATCCCAGAAGTACATTGGGATGGCAAAGTGAAGCACTGACCGAACAGATGTGTTATGAGGTACTCTGACTGCAAGTAACACATGAAGAAAGATCATTTCATAGGAAATGAACACCTGCATTTCTCAGTTACCTGCTGTGTTTATAGGGAAGAAATTTAACTTGTGATTATGGGTGATATGCCATTGATAACTCTAGTATCACTTCAGTTTATCATCAATGAAGTAATGAGCATATTATTTACAGAAAATCATATTCACTACCTACTAACCCAAAACACAGTGCTTCAAAGACTTCCGATCTAGGGCTTGATTCTTCTGTAACGCAGTAAGTACATTCACACAGTAATCTCTTAATTGCTTTTCCTGCCTACATAGATCATAAACCTACATGCTCAAGGAAATTATTATTTTTTTTCCACAGACAAAATCTATTATACTTGCTTATAACCTCCAAGAAGCTTTTTCTGACTTTCAAACATCTGTACCTTGAAAGTCTGTGCAGAATGTCACAATTCCCTCTTCCTTTCAGCATTCATCCACACTTATGCCCAAATTCAGAAAGAAACTTAAGCCCCATGAAATTTCGAGGAAACATTTTTCTACCTTAAGAGCTAGAAACACCTTAAAAATGAGATTATATTCAGAAACACAAAACATCTGAAATGTAAGGCCATCTATTTAGGTAGCTAAATAGAGATGTAGGTGCCCGACTTCTAGCTTTCAGGTTTAACCTCATTAACTTCCACATTCCCAACAGTACGTATTGTTATTTCTGGTCTACCACTGAACACACAAGGTCAGCGAGATTTGTGCCTACAGCAAACGTTGAACATAATTCTCTTCAAAACAGTTGGGTCAGGATTGAAACTAGAAGAAATGTGTAATTTTAAACTGCCAGTCTTTTCTCCAGCAGCTGAAGATCTTTCAAATCCTAATGGCCAAAAGTAGGCAAGTAGGATGTGAAACCTACC
Organism: Brotogeris chrysoptera; assembly: GCA_030323915.1. Classification (NCBI taxonomy): domain Eukaryota; kingdom Metazoa; phylum Chordata; class Aves; order Psittaciformes; family Psittacidae; genus Brotogeris; species Brotogeris chrysoptera. The sequence goes on from JARCZZ010041931.1 coordinate 5,171, forward strand.
AAGAAACCTGAAATTAAATACAACAGAATATTTCAGCAGTTAATTTCTGGGAGTTAATATAGGTAGGATTGTGATCCAAAACATGGCTCTATAAAACCATTATAACACACACTGAAGTATCTTCTACTTATAGCAAGGAGATGGAAAGATACAGTGAGGGTAATATCTGAATCTGAATTAGACACTGTTATTTCTTTGAAGTCTTAACCATGTAGAGTCTTCACCACTGGGGAAAAAAAAAAATAAAAATATAAAAATCACAGTCCCTGGGCAGCAACGCACTGCTGAGCTCCAGTTTTGCCAAAAGGTGTGTGTGTATGTATATATATATATATATATATATATATATATATATGAGAAAGAAGAAGGAAGGAGTATATATATGAGAAAGAAGAAGGAAGTAGTATGACAGTCCACACTAATAGTCACAAGCATATCTTACAGTATTGGAATGGAGTCATTTAACCCTACAGTTAAAATATATTAAACAATACCTGGCAGGAGCAGTTGGGTAAATTACTTTTATATGTTGGAAAGCCATGTCTTGATTCAAAAGTTGTTTTATCCATGCTCTTGCTCCCTGGCCAGTATCACCTGTACCACAAAGAAGAGTACAAGAATTATTCTGTGCATTTGGAAAGAAAGCTATATAATGTCAAATACATTTAGACCAAATTTACCCAATTTCTAAATCACAAAGTTAATCCTCCAAAATGCCAAAAAAGAACTTTGTAAAATTTTCATCCTCTTTCCAGGGAAGACCAACCCAAAACTTCATAGAAATAGACTGCTTAAAAGGTCCCACAGCATAAGTTTAATAGTTCACTTAAGTATCTCCTAATGAAGCACAAGGCCTTCCCTCTTACTTGCAACTTACCTTATTTTCTGATAACAGTGATGAAGAAATACTGATGAACATCTTAAACCTGCAGTTGCCCTTACAAATCATAATTATTTTTACTACAGAATTTTATGTTAACCCACTTCAAAACCCAGTCAAGAGCAATAAAAAGAAACTTCACTTCTCACTTTTAATTATGCTAATATTACACATAGGATTTAAGGCAAGTGTCAGTCAAACATAACATCTTGCAAAAGTGCTTAAGAGATGAGTTGACATTAAAATACCTGGCAGGCTCCTTTAAAACCTTAATTCCATGGTTCTGTTTGAAAGCTAGTCAAGATTTGACCCTCAATGTGTTTTTACCTAGTCTTATCACTCCACCTATAGCCAAAACCCTGCAGACTGAAGCGCTAATGCAGACAGCATATGTCCCTTTCAAAAAGCTATACACATATACACTAGGTTTCTAGAGCTTGCCTTTGCAACTTCTTCGACTATCTTCAACTATAACTTCACTGCCACGCTTCTGAACAGCATGCTCACACACATCTCCAATAAAGCAACATCACAGGACTTTAGACTTGTTTGAAGTCCTCATTCTTATCAACTCAAACTTCTAATGAGTTAATGATATTCTCTATCATCTCAAGATAATCAGTTTAACTTCAGAACTCATCCTACTCTTTACAATAAAATGACCAAACCACAGGAAAAAATATCACTGCCCTGAGCCAGGCTTACTGCCATGCTACATGGCTTCATTTGAACAATATCCCACAAATACACCAGTTTACTGTTATAACAATTATAACTCCCCAATGGAAAAGATCTGGTTTGCTTTAGCACTCAAACAAAATTCAGTGATCTTTATTTACAAACACAATTAATGCATCTTCAGAATTAAAACAGAAGGCAAGAAGGATTCAAACCCAGCATTTTAACTGTTAAGCACAGTGTAACCATTAATTTTTCTCCCTGACTTAAAATACTCCAAGTAACAAATAAGTAATAGAGACATAAAACTGATATAAATCTTGTTCTGTGCTATGTTAAACAGGAACATCAAAGCTTCATCTTTAACCTGGATGCTTCAAAACACATTCCCACCAGCACTTCGCTTATATGAGTAGCATGATCTGAAGTCCAAACAGACCTCTTACAAGTAGACATGCTTGACATGCAAGGGTTTCTTCACAGTTGCTGTCACCCAATTTATGAGCAACATCTCTTAATAAGGCTTGAATAAACATTGTTTTCCTTACACACTCCTCTTTTTTTCAGTTAGAAAGCAAAAGTCTAGGCTTTGCAAATACTTGCACAGGACCAACTCTCAGGTAGGCATCAGCTTAACCAGTATCTGAATGCTTACAGAACTGGGATTTACTTAGGCCTTTACAAACTCCCTAATGGTGCAGGACACATCTTTTATTATTTATTCACACTTCTCAGGCTTTGCCAAGATCAGCAGAAACCCTTACAGTTAATGAAGTTAGTTTGTCCATGAAAAGTTCATAGAAAACTTACTGAGAAAAAATTTAACTATGATCTTATGCCAAGAGTCCCTATGGTCCAAATGCTCTGCAACTGCTGCAAGCACCTGCCTGCAGAGGTAACGTATTTTGATTTATTCAGAATAGAATTGTGGAGGGGAAGGAGAAAGAGAAGAAGCTGACACCAAACAAAACCCAACCACCTTTGCAAGATGTGTCTTTCAGGCCATTCTTTGATTTTAGCATTATATGTTCTTATGAACACTGAAAAGAAGAACACAGTGCACAGAGAATTCTGCCTTGAGCCTGTTTACACACCTGAAATAAACTTACGGCAGCAATATTACCCTTCTCTCTCCCTCCCAAGTAAAACATGAATTATTTTCCTTTCAAATACAGCTTGAATTTCCAATTTTCCTTCTGTGCGAAGTTTAAATTTAACAACATGCAGGCTAGAAAAGGGTCCTCACTGAAAGGGCTGTCAAGCACTAGAACAGGCTGCCCAGGGAAGTGGCCGAGTTACCATCCCTGGAGGTATTTGAAAGACATGTAGATGTGGTGCTTAGTGACGTGGTTTAGTGGTGGACTTGGCAGCGTAAGTTAACAGTTGGACTTTATGATCTTAAAGGTCTTCCCCAACCAGAATGTTTCTATGCATGTTAGAACACACAAAGTCGTAAACCTGAGTCTAAAAAATAATATTATACCTTTATTATGTCAACTTGCCTGCCCTGCTGAGCTACCAAATGGATCTTCTACCCAAATCTGATGTGCAATCCTGGGAATCTCCTAATGTTCCTCTGTATAATTTTGTATTTACATTCTCCACTTGTTATAATTTGTCTGGAGCAAGCATTATGAAACAAAGTGGATTCATGCCATTTGACTGCCACTTACCATCATGAGCACTGTACAGAAGGTTTACAATTCAGGTTTACAGGCCAGCCCACAGCAGTGGCACTGTGCCTACTTTTGTTTATGACTCTACTCTGCTGAACTGCTAAACAAAACAAAATAAAAGTACCCTCATGCTTCCCTACTGCAAACATTATGAAGGAAATCATATCAAAAATGAAAAATTGTAGAGCACTTTAACCACATGTGGAATTAACCTCTAACCATAATCTTCCCTTACTCCTCCAACACCAGAGGAAATTATTTCCTCAAGCATTAAAGCACTAGCCTTAACAAGAGGGCTGAATACATCTTGCTACTTCTCTTTCACTTTCATTCTCTAACTCAGAATTTGAGAAAAGCAAAATTAAACAGATTACAAAATGAAATTATTAGATTATAAAAATGAGCCTAATTTAATAAACCTGTGCATCTCTGTTCAACTAAAAAGAAGCATCAGCTAAAAGCAAAACTGAAAGCCACTGAAAGTGTTGAACATATTGCCATCTGCACATGGACAGATCAAAAGAACTGATTCCTCAAGTCTTGATCTAATAAAGGCCTATGATTACTGTTCGATTGTTGTTTGGGTTGGTTGGTTTGTTATTTTAAGTCGCACAGACTTTATTGCTGCGATTCAGGAGGTTAGAAAGCATTTAAGAAATAAACAGGAAACAAAACAGAACACACACACTCCAGGCCTGCACTCAACCTGGTCACTGACACAGATAACTCACTACACACTGCAGGTGGTGTCCATGAACCCAGTTTGGACACGGCTAGGACCCTTCTGAAAGGCGGAAGTCAGTCTATAAACAGTGTCTTTTAAAAGCTGGCAGTACTCTCAATCTGACCCTAAAAGCACCAAGATTCACTTTAATTATGAAAGTCGCCCTTTGCATGGGGTTACTCACAGAGTGGGGCAATTAAGCGACTATCTTATGGAAGGTATTTGTTCTCACGGTGAAGCAGACCATGCCGGTGCGTAACAGCACCATCCCTAAAACACATGCCAGGGACCCCGCTTAGGGCGGCGAGACCCAGACGCTAGACACGGCCGGGCGCACACAGACCGCTTTCCCCACAACGCACCTCTCCTTCCCGGCCAGCGCCGCCCTGACTCCAAGGAACCGAGACCATCAGGGGCCAGGATACCCCACACCGCTTCCTGTCACTTCCCAGCCGCGACCCGTCCTGCTGCTCCGCACGCAGCACATGGCCACCACGGACCGAAAGGACCGACCCTGCTTCTGTCCCGCTCCCCGCACTGCACAGGGAGAGGCGACAGCTGCCCCCCTGCGCCCGCTGAGCCCCCGGCCCCGCGCCCCAGCCCAGCCGCAGGGTTTCAGGGGAGAGAAGGGGTACAAAGCAGCCACCTGAACCATGCAGGAAGATGAGGGAAGCGGTGTGCCTGCCCGCGGGGGACACCACGCTCCTCTGCAGCGCTGCGGGCGCCGCCATGCCCCGTGCTCTCCACCTCCTTCCCCAGTAGCGCGGCTCACCGCGCCGGCGCACAGCGGCTCCGCTGCCGGAGGAAGCACTGCCGCGCTTGGCCCCCGTCTAATGTTTTTTTGGACGGGGCTAAGCGCCGGTCGTCAAAGCTCTCGCTTTTAAAGCCGTTCTCCCTTACCAAAACCTATTTATAGGCGATGCTATGTACAGAGCACGTATTTAGAAATGCTATATCGCAGGTAAATTGGTGATTAACAGTAAATGGGAGTTGCCCCTTTCGTCCTGTATGCGTTTGGAAGGGCGATTAGGCTCCAGCCTCGCCAGGTGCATGCTTTCCAGAGTGAAGGCTTGGCTGGCAGGAGAACTGACGGGTGGCAGGGGGCTCTGATGGCTCCTCCGGGGCACTGCAGAAAGCCTGCAAGGGCCGGTATTAAAAAGGCCTAATAGACATTTGAAGGTTGTCTGACATTAATCCATGTCTGAACACAACTGTGATGCTCTTGGTATGGTGTAGGGGCATAAGGGTAGCAGCTTCTGCATTTTTCAGTAACCTATATATACTCGACGTCATAAGACTTAACTTCTTTCCCTAGTGATGTGTAGATTAACCATCTGCCTGGGTGCTCTGAGATCTGCAGCAGTGGAATAAGGATGACCAGGCATAAACCCTGCTATTGCTGTTTCACTAGCCAGGTGCAGTGCTACTCAGGGGGTGAGCAGCAAGTTTACAGATTACTTTTGCAGTTCATCATGAAGAAGGATTTTGGCAAGCCATAGGGGCACACCTGCTAGTCCTTAAAAATGTAATGAAACCTTAGCCTCTTGAGGTAGTACGTTATTACCTTCGGAATGGCCTGTGGGTTAAGTAGATGAAACATCAGTGTGTGTAATATGAAGAGCATGCCGTGCTTGTATTTCTGTTCAAATTACTGTCCTGACTACTATTTTCCTACGTATTTAGGCCATGAAATCCTAGAGCCCTACTTAAACATACACTGACAAATGGCATGTTATAATGCCCCTTCAGAATGGGTGTCAGCTGTCCTTATAATATATCTACAAGCATTCTGCAGCAGGTCCAAGAAGTAAATGAAAGGAAAAATATCAAATATTTGGGGAAATGAGAAAATTGCATGGTGGAGAAAAATTAAAGATTCATCTAAAATTTTCTACAGTGTTAGTTGCCTGATTCAAGAATACAAAATCTCAGCAAAGTAGTGCCACCATGAATAAGTCAGTATTGCCAGTGCCTGTTAGCAGAGAGACACCTTACTTTTCAGTTGACTTGCAGTATACAAACATTATTGTGGTAATTGACTGTCGTGGTTTAAGTCGTAAATCAAACTCCTCCCCTTCTTCCCCCCCCACTCCGATGAGGGGGAAATGGGGAGA
>JARCZZ010041932.1:17207-29411 GCA_030323915.1 Brotogeris chrysoptera
CCCCAGGACTGGGGGAAGAAAGAGAGGGGAGTGAGTGAGTGAGAAAACTGCATGGGTGGGGGTCTTAAACCACGACACATACTCATCAACCAGGACCCAGCTGGATTTGCGGCCAATGTCTTAGAGAATGGCAGGGCTGAGTGGTCATCACAACCTACTAATACTAGTGCAGTATGCCAGAATAAAAAAAAGGCTGTTAATTAATACAAGCAGTAGAAACAGTGTATGAATTAGACACATGTCCACTTGGAAAATATGAAGTTCCCAAAGACTAGAAAAAAGGAAATATAACTCCCATTTTCAAGAAGGGGAAAATGGATGACCTCAGGGAACTACAGACCAGTCATCCTCACCTCTGCCTGGCAAAATCTTGGAGCAGATTCTTCTGGAAGGCATGCTAAGGCACATGAAAAACAACAAGGTGGCTGGTGACAGCCAACATGGCTTCACTAAGGGGAAATCCTGCCTGACCAATTTGGTGGCCTTCTATGATGAGGCTATGGAGCTGATGGACAGGGGTAGAGCAGTTGATGTCATGTGCCTGGACTTGTGCAAAGCGTTCAACACTGTCCCACATGACATCCTTGTCTCTAAATTGGAGAGACATCAATTTGATAGGTGGACCACTCGGTGGATAAAGAACTGGCTGGATGGCTGCACACAAAGAGTTGGGGTCAATGGCTCAACATCCAGCTGGAGACCAGTAACGAGTGTTGTCTGTCAGGGATCGGTGTTGGTACTGGTGTTGGTCAACCTCTTTGTCGGTGACATGGACAGTGGGATTGAGTGCGCCCTCAGAAAGTTTGCTGATGACACCAAGCTGTGTGTTTCAGTTGATACTCTGGAGGGAAGGAATGCCATCCAGAGGGACCTTGACATGCTTGTGAGGTGGGCAGACAACCTTCGACCTTACAAAGTTTACCCATGCCAAGTGCAAGGTCCTACAGCTGGGTGGGAGCAATCCCAGGCACAGCTACAAGTTGGGCAGGGAAGAGCTTCAGAGCAGCCCTGCAGAGAAGGACTTGGGGATGCTGGTCAATGAGAAAGTGAACATGAGATGGCAGCGTGCTTTCGCAGCCCAGAAAGCCAACTGTATCCTGGGCTGCATCAAAAGGAGTGTGACCAGCAGGTTGAGGGAGGTGATCTTGCCCCTCTACTCTGCTCTCGTGAGACCTCACTTGGAGTACTGTGTTCAGTTCTGGTGTCTTCCACATCAAAAGGACATGGGACTGTTGAAACAAGTGCAGAGGAGGCCCACGAGGATGATGAGGGGACTGGAGCACCTCCTGTATGAAGACAGGCTGAGGAAGTTAGAGCTGTTCAGCCAGGAGAAGGCTGCGTGGAGACCTCGTAACAACCTTCCAGCATCTGAAGGGGACCTAGAAGGATTCTGGGGATGGACTTTTCATTAGGGACTGCAGTGATAGGACAAGGGGCAACAGGTTTGAACTTAAACAGGGGATGTTTAGATTGGTTATAAGGAAGAAGTTTACTGTAAGCGTGGTGAGGCACTGGAATTGGATGGCTGCCCAAGGAAGTTGTGAATGCTCCATCACTGGCGGTGTTCAAGGCCAGGTTGGACAGAGCCTTGGGTGGCATAGTTTAGTGGGAGGTGTCCCTGCCCATGTCAGGGGGGTTGGAGCTAGATGATGTTAAGGTCCTTTCCAACCCTAACTATTCTATGATTCTATGATTGTGGGAAGATATATCTATGACCTGAACCATGCCTGGTTGTTTTATCAGAAAGCTGGCTGGTACGAGCCAAAACTTAAGGAACATACTGACTATTAAGCATATAAGTAACCAGTACTCCAAGCTTGAGTTCATTCACTGGTTTGGTTTTATGCAGCATTATGATGTATAATTTATAGTGTTACATAACACACAGCCCACAGTAATTCTTATTACTCCTAGAGATTCCCCTTCCAACTATGAAAAGGCAGAGTGCATGTGGACACCACTACTGTGCTTTCTTTCTTCTACAGTCTGGCAGCTATCTAATACTTAATATTATGTATATATAGTAGCAAACCAAGAAATCCTGGATATAGCACTATATTGCTAAGAAATTCTATGAATTTTCCATTCTCTTATGGATCCTATTCATTTTAGTGTGAGTTTTCCCTGAGTAAAGATTCTTTTCAAATCTAGTCTTTGATGCTTCAATGGTATTTCCTGTGCAGACCTAACAGAAGTGTAAGGGAATGAGGAGCTAGCATTAGTACACAACTTGAGTGAGTAACATATAATCCTGAAGGCACGCAGCAGGATTTGACTCGGAGGAATGCTGGCAAGTCTCACTTCTCACTCCTCTCAAATTACCTCAGCTGAGGTTTCAGAAGTTGAATGTGTGAATGTGTGTGTGTGTGTGTGTGTGTGTGCACACTTGTGAGCCTCTTCTGACTTATTTTCAAATAATCTGTCAGAATCAGATGCTCACAAAGTGTTTAAAATTATGTTCATCTGAGGAAAGAGATTAGTAATGTTTATAGCTGTCCTTTTCTTGAAAACCGTTCAAAATGCTGCTCCTAAATTTCTATTGGGTAACACATTCCTTTTATGAACTGAAACCAAAGTAGGTCATTTGGATTGTAGGAGACATCATTATCTTGAGCTGTGTGCTAATTAGTTCACTTCTACTGATTATCATTAATACCTGTAGCTGTATGATTCGCATAGGCCAATAATATGCACATAAAACCAAGAGAAAGCAGATAAAAAACTTAGAGTGACTTAAAAAAGATTAAACGCAAGCTGCAAATATAGAAACATAAGAGACCTGATATGAAAAACCCGCATATTAAACATCAAATTTAAATCTGCTTTACAGAAGGATTAAATGCTCACTGTGGACTGTGAGAGAATCCATTTCTAATGGTGAATTTATACCAGTCCACAGGGAAACTTATCAAGGCACAGTTGACTAATGACTATCATTTTCACTTGATTTCATTAGTATTTAAGTTATAGCATGAAGTACATTCCCCTCGGTGCACTGAAAGTTAGTGATTTACATACATTTCCTGTGAAGCTTTTGCTTTGGCTAATATAAAAATTATTTGCTAATTGAGAATGTATTCTTTGTTTTGCCTACCTAAGTCCACCCACTCAAAAATAAATGTTAACTTTTCATACGGTTAGTTGCAATACATTTTAGACGTATGTTAAAATAAAATTAAAATGATACTGTCAGCCTGAAATTATTCTTTCTTTCTGAATAGGATGTAACACTCCTTGTTAGGCAGCCTTTAGTTGTTTGTGATGAGTTTTTGTAGAGTGTGTGCATTCAACGTGTCTTTTTCCTCTATGCTGTCCAAATCCACAGTAACAATAAAATATTCTTGGCAAGCTTCAATTTATAGACAAATTATGTGTGTGTCTTTGTGACACACCTGCAAAAGAAATTCTGAACCTTTGGTCAAGATGGGTAGCTTTTTGAAAAGGGTGAGAAAGACATGCTGAAAGTAAATGCTGCCTGGGTGCCACTTGCTGCACTTTTCTCCTGAATTCCCCATCCAATTAAAAATGAAACCACTCATCCTCACCTCCAGTATTCCTTCACTATTTTCTCGCCTCCCATTACTGCCTGCTCACACAATACAGACTACCAAACTAGCTGCTTCTCATACACTTCTTCAAACTCTTGTGCCTTTGTAGCTTTACTCATACCCTTCTCTTTCCCATGCTGCTCTTCATCTCCAGCTGCATTTTCAAGATCTCCCCATACAGAATCTGGCACATTGAACAGGCATAAGCAGCATACATCTGTATTTCGCAGAGAACTCCATTCACATCAACTTTCTTCAGAAAAATCCTTTCCCCCTTTCTGTCCAGAACAGGCACAGACAGAACTCACAGACACTGTTAAGTAAATAATACTCTCTATTAATGGTAATAGCAAAGCACACATCTGCTCTATACATGACATTAGCCTAACTATATGCTATTCTCTTTTATTTTTTTTACAAGGAAAAGGGAAGCTTGCAATACCTTGCTTAGGTAAAGACACGTATCTGTAAAACACCAAGTCTACATGCATAAAAACTTCAGGAAACCCTGAACCTGTAGTTGTCTTCTGAGGCATAAAGAGATCAAATCAAAAGTAGAGTTACAGGAGGCTCCTAACCATATGCTAAGACAGTCCATCAAATGAGCAGAAACTGGCCTCAAAGGTTGCATGGACAGGGAATGATAGGGTAGCACACTGCGCTTGCCATGTATAATCACTTGCTGTAAATCTTGGCCACACAGGAAAGGTCCATGTAAAACACTTCTGATTTGTGTTACTGGCATCAATTTTGTGCCAGCCAGACATCCCCATCAAAACTGGAATGCTGTAAATAGACACTGAGTGATGAGCCCATGTGCCAGACATCTGACAGATTAAACAAAGAGGGTGAAAAAGGGAAGCAAAGAGCTGCTATCCCTGTGCTGTCCTCAGGTACTGAAGTACAGAAAGCTTAAGCAACTGTTCAAATGGCATAAACGTAAGACAGAGGCAAGCTGCAAATGCAGATTTCCTGCCTCATAGCCTCATGAAGAAAGCATTGCCCCATCTCACCAGATTTTTTCATCCTTTTCTTTGTTTTCCTCCTATATTTTGATTTTACGTTTCTAGTTGACTAGTGGAACTACTCAAGGTTCAATTATTCCAGTAATGGAGCATGCATGACTCAAAAGCATGTAGGATGAAAGTTTCACTTGATTTTTTTAGGATGAATGCATCAAGTCGAAATTGGCCTTTTTCCAGATCAGCTGCTGCATCACTCCAGTCTATATAATACTCCTGCTTCGATGCTCTTGACAGAAGATTGCTGCTTCAGCAAAAAGCTTTGAAGGTGAAAAGTTCATTCTAAGAACCATGTATGTTTGAACATGTACCCTCTAGCTGGAGATCTAACTCTGAAACAGGAAGCCCATGTGACTCTGCTTCTCCCTCTGCCAGTAGATTCAGAACTGCCAGTTAATCCTTCCAACCTGTTATAAACCATGATACAGATCTGTCTTAGTTTAGGAACTATATGGATCATAAGTGAAAGATCAAAAATGAGCTTCCAACACTAGAAACACAAGGTGTTTTCAGTAATGAAAATGTCCAGTATACAGAAAACATGAAGATAGTTCAGTGAAATCATGTTAGGCATCCCAAAGACCATGAAGAAAACATTTTTTATCCATTTGATGCTGGGCTACTGAGAATACCAAGAGTCCAGCAGTTTCTTGTTTATTTAAACACTCAAATCTCATTATAATGCTTCAGTAGAAAGTCTGTTATTTCTAAATCCCAGTGCACTCATGCTCTAGCCTTTACTGTGCTACACTGAGACAGTAGTTCTGTCTCATGCTTCTGTCTGCTAGCAAAAAGCCCTTTAGCAAAAGATACTGCTTTCAAACACTGCATTTCCCTTTGAATTATTTGCAATACCACTGAGTGGTCTGCAGTTTGTTCTCCGCCCTAGCAATTCAGTTTCAAAAATAAACTGCAATTTTTTAGATTAAAAAGGAAGTCTCTGAAAATAAAGACTGCCAATATGTCACACATGCTAAATCATTTTAAAAATTCTGACCTCAAACAAAATGTATTATTAGTTACGAACAAAGAAATTCATTATTTTAGCCTACTGTTATTCTACCAGCCCTTCAAGTTAGATTTAAATGAACTCAAATCAAAGGAGTATGTGGAAAAGAAAATAGTTTTAGTGACTCTTGTCACAGTGACTATTGACTGCTCTTTGAATTTCAACTTCATCTAAGCTATCCTTGAGGGGAAAAATGTAAGCAGAGTAGACAATGAGAAGGACTTCATGAAAACATAGCTGAATGTTAAATGAAAGTATTTCTCTTCTTTCAATATCCATGATTAGCTGAAACCTTTATATCTCTACTACATTTAATCATATTCATTTTCTTCCTGTATGAAAGATCAGACTCAGGTTGAAACTTGAAATAAACAAATATTTTCCCCACTATCTGCTGTGCTGGTTTTGCCTGGAATAGTTTTCTTCACAGTAGCTGTTAGGGGCTATATTTGGATTTGTGCTGGGAACAGTGTTAATAATACAGGGATGTTTTTGCTATTGCTGAGCAGCACTTACAGAGAGTCAAGACATTTTCTGCTCTAGCTTGTGGGCTGGGGGCACCCAAGAAATTTGGAGGGGACACAGCCAGGACAGCTGACCCCCAGTGACCACAGGGATATTCCATATCATATGGCATCATGCTCAGCATATAAAGCTGGGAGAAGAAGAAGGAAGACGAGGACATTTGAAGTGATTGCTTTTGTCTTCCCAAGTAACTGTTATGTGTGATGGAGCCCTGCTTTCCTGGAGATGTCTGAACACCTGCCTAACCATGGGAAGTGGTGAATGAATTCCTTGGTTTTCTTTGTGTGTGCAGCTTTTGTTTTACCTATTAAACTGTCTTTATTTCAGCCCAGAAGTTTTCACACTTTTACCCTTCTGATTCTCTCCCCCACCGCACCAGGCAGTAGTGAGTGAGTGGCTGCATGGGGCTTAGCTGCCAGCTGGGGTTAAACCACATCTGTAAATCAGTGCATTATTGAAAGTGTCAAGGTATGCGAATAAGCACTGCCTGAAAATGCCACTAGGCAGGATGATAAACTAACAAAAAGAAAGGTTTTTTACAACTCAGAAGTCAAAACAGGGATTGAGTTTCTTCAGGGCCTGCTTTTGTTGTTTGTTTTGTTTTTCTGTGCAGAATCACAGGAAAATTTCATTCATTTGTAAAGCACATTGAATGGCACAGCATGCTTTAAATGGTCGAAAATGTTACCTCTTTGTTTAAACTGTGATTAACACTGCAGAATTCAGGCTATCCAAATCTTGATGATTAATTGGACCTCAATTAATTTGCCCATTGTATTTGCAATAAACCAGACTCTAAAATCTTACAGTAAAATTACTTAATTGTGCTTAACAGTATCTCAGCAAGTTTGCAACTCTTGGCAAGGTGATACTGTAGTTAGAAGCCTGTAGCCAAATGCCTGTAGCCCCTCAAGGCCAGGCTCAGTGAGAAAAACACTCCTTGCTGAGAAAGTTCTGGAAATTTAGCAGAATCTGATGTCAAGCCAGTGAAAAAGCCTGTTTCTCCATGAGATCTGGAGTAGGCTTTTCTACTAGCACTATGTGTAGCCAGATTCTGCTGAATTCCCTGGGATTTATTGGATGGACCTCCCCAAAGCTAGATAATATACCTTTTGAATATTCTGCTCTTCTCCACTTTGTATAAACAAAGACATAGTAAAGATTAATGATGCTTTTTAAAAAAAATTATTCCATAATTAGGTAAATAAAATACTGCTTTTTCTATAATTTTAGATCCTGGAGTTTTACAAGTTGTCAGTCCTGAGAAACATGTTAAGCTTTGGCTTACACCTTCTTCTGAAAACCTGGAACTCACGGCAGGTGGTGTTTTGTGCTGCCTTGTCTCTCAAATTCATAGCCAAACAGTCTGTTGTAGGGCAGTTTAGAGTCAACCATTGGATGAGAGTTCACCACTGTCGATGAGAAAGTATCATACAGTTATTTGGAGCTTTGGGTTGGAATATTTTGGTAGAAGCCCCTGTGCAAACTTTTACCCTTGGTCCATCTGTGGACATTGCTCCTGTCAGCTTAAAAGAGAAGTCACAATGACATTTGAAAACCATAGCACCCTTAAACCTAACTGAGAGGGATTTTATTAGCAGGATAAACTTCTGAGAGAGTGATACCACCTCCTTAGAGACAGTCATTCCCTCTTAGATAAAAACACTTCCAAAAATTTTGGTGAGTTGCCACAGACACTGTTGATGCGAATGACATCCATGGACTTCTGGCTGCTGTGACAATGCCACAAAATATACAGAATCAAGCAGTGTTTTAGTCTACCAGACAGTAATAAGCATGTAATTATACTGTAATTAAAAAGCAATTATTCACTGGCAAATACTGAAGATGTCTTTAATGGTAATTCTGAGTGTGACTACCATGTAATTTGTAGACAGAAATAAGTGTGCAATTACCCTGTTAGTAACACAGTAATTACCAAATACATCCAAGCATCTTTCTGTTTTCTGACATGGAGTTACTGACACCTGCAAAGCATAAATTGCATAGCAGCTACATATGCAGCTGCCAGGTGACGTACAGTAGAATGAAAAGATGACAGAAATCACTTCAGGATTAGGGTCCAATTCATTATCATAAAACTGGCATAACAGGTTAGTGATCAGTACTCAAATCTGAAATAAGACCAAGACACTAAAATCCACGCAGTCATACTGGCTTAAAAGAGCTATAAACTTGTTGTGAATCAAACCCAAATCTCTGTGTAGAATAATATATACAATAAAATATATTGTCACAAGTCTGGTATTAGGATCTTATCCCTTTCACATGAACTATCTTACCCTATTCAAAAGAGAGAAGTTTTGCAGTTCCTATCGGAGAGGGTCTTTTCAAAATCATTTGTGAACAATGGAGCCTAGCTGTATGTGCAGCTTTGTATGTCAGTTCCTCGCCTCCCGCTTATGTCATTGCTCAAATGATGCTTCCAAATAACGGGTTTGACAGAGGTAAGCCCCAAGCAGAGGAACTTACCAGGTGAGTGAGAAAGCAGAAGAAAAGGCCCCAAGGCAAGAAGTGTCATTTCATAGAACACTATGAATACTTCATTTTGAAGCAAATGACATGTGAAGTTTGTAATTGATGCAGCTACATTTACTCTTGTGAAATGGACTCTCATGCCCTATTCTAATGAAGTCCATGTGTATCCCACTGAAGTGAAGCCTTAATCTTAGGCATGAGTCTGGAAGCCAGATTGACTACTTAGGTGCTTAAAGACAAAGATATGTTCTGTAGACTGCCATACACTTACCATCTTGGTCTTGAAACATGTGTATCTATATCACATGCTGCACGCCAAAAAATCCTTGTCAAAAGTCACACTAAAGTATAGTCACAGCATAATTTCAGGATGTTCTGGGAACTAAAAGTTAGTATGAGCTCTAAGTATTCAGAAGGCTTGAATATCAGCCTAATTTTATACAACAGTCTATAATAAAGATCCATGTTTGAGGCTTGTTTATAATTAGCTCCTCTAAAATGAAAATAGTGTTTGTTCTCCTTAAAGAAAGGAAGAAAGAAAAGAGAAATATATGACTGCGCAAGACCCCCTAAATCACAAAATCTAAATGCCAGAAAGGAAGGAAAACAATTTACTGTAACTAATCCGGTATGATATAAGACTACACACTGTCATGCTGGCAAAATATAAATATTTCTATCTATCTATATTTCACTTCCCTTCTTTGGTCTGGGAAACTAAAATTCAGTAACAAACCCAAGTATGTCTATTATTTAATCAGACCTCTGATTTCAGTTATTATTCTCATTTTGCTTAGCATTTGCCATCTCATTTTACATGCTTACATAGTTTCTTCAGCAGTGCCAGAATACAGACACTTAAAATTTACAACAAATCATTTAGCGTTCTGTCATCCATCAAGATTTATGGCAATACTGTTCAGAGATGCCTATATCTTATATAATGAAATACATTTTGATCACAAAATAGGATGATGAAAGGGTGACTGGGGTGTCTTTCAAGAAACTTGTGGAGGAAAATGTGAGTCATCTAAAAGGACCCATTTGAAAGTGGAGTACGATAAGCCTTCCCTTCCATATTGCCATGTTTCGGAGTGGTATGGATAATTAAAGGTTTCTCCAATAGCTGTACTATGGGAATGCTGCCATCCTTCTACTCTCTGTCCATACTGGGGTGTTTCAGGGTGATTAATTGTTAATTGGCAAATGTCAATATGTCCTGTAGCATATTTTGCTGAAAACATACAGGCATTCCAGTGACAGCCATTAATTTTTGCTTAGTCTTAATTGCAAAATCACACTAAGAGTGGCATTCATGTCTTATAATTTAGCTGAGAGTTTCTGGGGAAAACCAGCTTGCATTCTAGCTGCTGGAACTCTCTATTAAAACTTTGAATTAGGTATAAAGAAGAGTGATTGTTGTGTCTGAAAGACTGGATTTCACTAAGACAGTTCCTACATATAAATACCTGAGTATTCATTTGCTGAGTCAGATGTGCATAAGTGCTATAAAACTGAGACCAGAGAGGGATCTGGTCTCTTTTGTTTCTGATGATGATGTAATTCAGAAAAAAAGAAGAAAATAAAAACCAAACCAAACCAAATGAACAACAAAAACAAACAAAACAAAAAAAAAGGAAGAAAAAAAAAAAGGAAAAAATTAAAACCAGAAGGGGTAAAGAAAGAAAAAAAAAAAAAACAACAAACCCAGCAACAACAAAAAAACAGCCAAAAACCAGCCTTGCTTAATGAACTGGCTTCCTGACATTGTGTTACCAAAATGACCTGAGTCATGACATGGACTTTTAGTGGCAATACAAGTATTACCCAGTTCCTGCTGCTTTGTTGTATCGTTACAGTCCAGTGGTTGTATTTCAGCTGCAGTGCTTTTAGAGATGGCATGGAGATGGCCGCTTTTGCAAACATCTGGAAAAAAACAACTGTTCTGACACTAATGGATATCTCTATACCAATGCAAGCAGAGAGTTCAAAGGCTGATTGAGCATGAAAACTGAAGTATATAAAAAGGGAGGATAATATCCATTTTAGTTATCTGTGAATATTCACAGATATTCAGGGGGCTCATAGTGTCTTTTATTTAAATTTAGTCAGAGCAACTATGAATACATGTAACTAGGTTTGAATGCAGGGTATGTTCAGAGAATGTGATTATTTGGACTCACTGTGCCTGCGTGACTTCTTCAGATGTTCAGTAAAGGTCAGAAAACATTATTGTGCTCCCACTTGCAGAAGTTTCCTTCCAGAACTCTACTGAGGAAACTTACTCCTCAGTTACCTGCTTTATTGCCAGTTATACAGATAAACAGAAACCTTCATTCTCCAGAGCCATTATTCTCATATCTTTCATGTGTACTAAACTTGCTCAAAAATATTTCAGGGGGAAACAATAGAAGAGCTTCATATCTTATACACAGTAATTGGTGTTCTGTTGAAATCTGAGGCTTTATCTTGAATTCCTAACACATCTTATGCTTTCCAGGACTTCACACAAATAGTCTGGCAGGACTGTGTCTTTGTTGATATAACTTTCATTCCAGATGTACAACCTTTTTACTGCTTTATTCTCAAAACATTTATAGGTAGATATATATTTACATGAAAGTTCTGGTCTAGTCAAGTAGGGAATAAAAACTTTCTCAATCTTTTTAGGACATTTCTTCCAGACTTTCAAGCTAAGAAGTCTTTATTTTTATATTTTCTTTTTTAACTGACAAGAACTTCTACAAGGTCTTAAATGGCACTACCTAGTCTTAAAATAGTCTGTGTCTTGTAATAGGTATAGATGAAGAAATTTATTTTAATGTCAAAAACCTTTAAAAACATGTAGTATTCATCCGCGATATTGACTCTTTGCATCTGTCCTAGTTGAAACAAAAACCAACCCTTTTTTTTTGGCTACAAACTTAACTGTACTGTGTTACCAAAATGTGCAGTAGAAATTTCAGAGGTGTCCCAGACTGTGATTGTGCTTGGAAGATTATTTCTGAAGGGTATATCTGTATATTCTTTGCAATGAAAAGAAGTAGGTACCAGATTCAGGAAAGTTGTGTTTGCTTATCTCAGGGTCCAGAAATCATCCCAATCAGGTACCTGTTCGGCATGATTTCCAGATACCTGTTCCTTGTAGTCTGTTGTAGCCAGAAGATAGACAAAGGGTGAGTGGAGTGGGAAAGCAGTGGTGCACAGGGGTTGGAAAGTGTCCATGATATGTACAGAGGGACTTCTGCATCTCTGATGTGACAGTAACACAGCAATCTTCCACATGGGTTGTACAATCTTCTGCTTATTGGTTTTCCACAGGAAAATCACCTTGTACCCAAATGCTAGATCTCACTGCTGGCAGAAAAAAAATGAAAAGGAAGAATGACTATTTCCGAGGTCTCAGCTGCCCTGGTAGAAACAAATATTTACTTACATTGGTTGAAAATGGTGAGGAGGCAACAAGAACAACCGAAAAACAGTTCCTTCTCCATTTTTCACTTAGCCCAAACGTAATGTAAGACTCATAGAATCATAGAATAGTTAGGGTTGGAAAGGACCTTAAGATCATCTAGTTCCAAACCCCCTGCCATGGGCAGGA
>JARCZZ010041932.1:29511-58144 GCA_030323915.1 Brotogeris chrysoptera
TCCCTATAGGCCCCCTTCAGATACTGGAAGGCTGCTATGAGGTCTCCACACAGCCTTCTCTTCTCCAGGCTGAACAGTCCCATCAAGCCTGACTCGAACTTGCCCTTAAGCACCTGCAGCCTTATGCTTCTTGGATCAATTCTGCTAGGAAGCCCAAGCACAAAGCTAACATAGGTCTTCTTGAAGATGACACTGTTTTTCTTCTAAACCTCCAATCAATTTTGGAAGTAAACCTTATTATTCCCAAGAGTACTGTTCCTCAGGAAGGAAGCTATACCATAAGGGAGTTGTCACAGACTGAAAGACACTCATGGGGGGAAGTGTGGGGGCTCCAGAGCATTGAATAGCTCCAGGGAACTGGTTGTAATGAGTAGAAAAGCCCACAGCAGACAGGCTTAAGTACACAGAACTTGGCATTATTTTTAGGATCAGACATCCGTCAAAGAACTTCAAAGAAGCCACATAATAAGTCATTATTATTATTATTATTTTAAATAGGTTAATCAGATCTGCTAAAATAAGAGCAGGTCTGAATTTCTACTGAGCTTTTTTGAGTTTTAATAAAAGTTAATATTTTCATTCACATTTTTTCTTCCCTTCATCTCACATGCAAGTCATTAATTGTCTGTCATATTACCAAACATCAATGTTGCTGGAAAACAGAGAAGACACCTGCGTCCTTGCATGCCTTAAAAGGAAATATAAGCTATACCACACACTGCATTACTGAACTGTCGCTTTCGTCAAGTGTTAGTGTATAAATTTAATAATGAAAGCTAAGCTTGTGGCCATATCTTTGTCTGAAATGTATCCACATAGAGTTCACTGTACTGTTTTGAATCTGCATGTGTCATTTCATTATTTCTACCCTATTCAGAATCCATTTCTCATCCTTTCCATTGTCTCCACGGAAAAAATGGATGAAATTGGGTCACTACTGTTCTCATGTCATACCCTGGTCTGCTGGACACCTGGGTTTTTAGGACACTGTAATATAACAAATGTAGCAAACCTTTTATTGCGTTTAATGTCAAAATCCAGTATCTTCAAGATCTTTCCAATGTAACATCCACACAAGGCTGATGGGACAAGCATTTTGAGCTCTTTCTCAGTTGATATTTCCCAGCTGCTTGTGTGGGACAGCAATGCGGTGTCTTCCAACAGCTCAAACACAGTTGCAGGGTCACATCCAAAGCCATCACACAGACAGTCTTATTCACCCTTTTTTCCACAACTGAAGAGAATTGGTGCAATCATAAATCTCGTATAACACAGCAATGCCATACACCCTTGTGACATGATGGGGGGCCAGAGTTTGGTTTAGTTTTCTTCCTTTTTAGCTCGTGTTTAAGTGTTATGGGAAGCTTACTGTAAACTGGCTTTTTAGTTATAGTTTTGCTCTGCAGAAGGATAGTCTCAAGGCAAGATTTTATCTTTACCAACATGCAAAAAAAATTCTTGAAATTTTCAATATTTTTCTAAGAAATATTCAGGGTTATTTAAACCTTCATTACCTGTATTTGGGAGTCTGTTATACAAAATTAAGTCTATTCCTAACATTAACCAAATTGATTGAATTATCTTTCAGTGACTTATTAACTAAAGAATAGGATTATCCTATAGAGACAACCAGAATAAGCTTAAGAAATTGTTCCAACAATGCATGGACATTTGGATTCGCACAAACTCATGTGGGATGCTGGTTTGCTGGTCTTTACATCGCTATCTGTAAGTAATTAAAATCAGTAAGAGAAGACAATTTATGGGTGTCTTTTCTTTTGTTTATGTACCTACATTTACTATGCTTTTGTACCTGAAGGTTTTTCACTGGTGAAATATGGCACAGATCATTTACAGCTAGAGCACCTGAATAAGTGATGTTCAGAAATATAATTTGCCTTCCTGTCACAATCCCATTTCATTTCAGATTTAATTATATCAATGTTTCAGTTCTAGAAACTCTATATCACCAAAAGTAGGAATAATAGGCATTATTTTGCTTGATCATGTTTTTTGAGTGATGTAGGCACTTGCACATAAACCAACATATATCATTTAAATAACTAAGCATTATAAGAGCTGGCTTATATTGTCCTGAAATGAAACAGAATAAGAATAAGCCTGCAAACCCAAACATTATGAGCAGATTTGATCAAAAGAAAAATAGTGTTACCCTCAAGACCCAAGCTTTTGAAGACCTGGAAAATCTGCAATCAGGAGGCTACAGTAAACACAGGCCTGTCATGCCCTATCGGCTGCAGAGCTGTTGCCAAAATGACCTCTTGCAATTAAGGAAACAAAACACTCAGGCGTGACCTAGCACTGATGACCTCTGGCATTCTCATCACTATACTGTGCCTAACTGATTTTAACAGAAGTAGACAATGCACATTCAAAGCATCAGCAGTTTGTCAGCAGCACACATCAAACACTCAGGCCACCATCAATTGTACATTAATACTTTGTCTTTCTTGTTGAAATTGGTTCACTTCTACTGATAGTAACTACAGTAGGAAGTGCTTGGGAAAACAGTACACACTGCCATAGTAGCTGAAAGTGAAATTCCTCTAATCTCAACCACAGGACTAGTGCCTAAAATTAGCACACAAAAGCTGCATTAATGAACACAGAATGACTTAAAAGGCCCCTGCACAAGTAAGATCCCTGACATTATTTAAATATGGCTCCAAATTGATGAGTACATTTCACCCAGGTTATTTTGCTTTGAGCCATAACACAGCAAGAGGTAGAGAGTGAATCTTACTCTCATATTATTGATTAGTATGGTCACTTGACAGCTAAGCTTGAAATCACTAAAGGCTAAAAGACGCATAGTTTAATTCTGAGTGGAACATCAATAGAACATAAATGACACATTTTACTACAAGAGTACACAAAATAAAGAGGTGTATTGACATGAACACAGACAAGACTAAATTAGGTAAGGAGGACTAATTTACACCTTTTTTGAGAGAGGTAGGATGTCATTGAAAAGTAGAAAGAAGAAACTTGTGCAGTGACAAAGAGTGCCTAAGTATTAGGGAAAAATAAGAAGCTGTTAATTCATTTCAGGACATCTTCTCCATCTAAGTTTTCAAAAAACACTTTTTTTTAAGACACTTTGTAGAATAAAAGCTTCTTGGCTGTAACCGAAATACACCTGATTGCTTTGGAAAAACGATGAGATCTGTGGTTGTATCTGTCAGGATACAAGCAATGGAGACAAAGAACAGGTATTTTTCAAGAAGAAAACACTGTTAATACTGCCTGAATAGGAAAAATTTGCATCCTATTGAGTAATAGAAACAGTTGTCTCCACATGCTCCCCACCACTATAGTTTAATTTCGTGACAGCATAAGTTTGTTGTACCAGCTTATCAGTCTTCAGTTGCTCTGCCAGAATATTCAGATTTCAGCTTTGGTAAGAACAGCAAGACACATGATAAAAAACAAAGAACAGTTACCTGTCTGTCAAAGCAGGTTACAGAAATACATCTGTCTTCATAAGGTAGGAGTGACAGTAAGGAAGTGTAGGAAATTAGTTCAAATTGTAAAGTTAGAAAGCTGACATTGATGTGTAGTCATCATAGCAGCTCTTAAGATGCTCCAGGCTCTTGCCATGCAGTGGTTCACTGCAATGTATGGCTTGAAAAGAAAGGAAGTAATCCTTGGCTTACAATGTCCTGCCTCACTATGAATTGTTTTGAATGAAAGAGGGAGGTAAGCACAATGAGGTATTTTCCCAAACTGCTGCTCAGCAAACCTCTTAAAATCTTTCTGCTTAAACCTGATGATCCTGGATCTCCCAGGATCATGAAATAATCCAAGTCCAAGAATTATTGGTTTCTTCTCAAAGAAGATGTAAGGGTCCCCTTGCTTCTAGTCTGGCTGTTCTTTCACTTGAAATCTTAATTCTGATAAACCTTACCTTGTATTTATCACCCATATGTTTACAGTTCTATTAAAGTACTGTATATGGCCATACTTTTCAAAGAATAGTTCCTGCTACTGCTATTCACATGTATGCAGCATTTAATCACAGGAAGCTGCAACACTCATCAATAGTACATTGCAATTGCTATTTTTTACTCTGTTCTTGTCATTGGTAAGACAAATGAAGCCTCTCTAGTCTTCAGCATTCCGTCAATTGATAACAGGCTACTTAAAAAAGAAAATATTAAAAATTGTGTGAAAAGTCTTCTGATCCAGATTAAAGCAGCATTTAATATCTTACCCTGCCAATAGCAAAGACTCTGGAGGAAAGGAAAAAAAAGAGTGCAACAAGACAAAAATTAGTTTTCATTGGCTTTTAAGCTGCTGAATGTAACAAGGCTTTGTAACACTTTCATCAGCCGTCAACATTTTGGCTCAGGAGTAAAAGACCTTTGATAAAGAGAGAATTCTCCCCAGACACATAAAATCAGAAAAACACTAAGGAAAGTTGACTTCAGAGATAATCTACTGGTGTGGAATTTTAAGAAAACTGTCTTGTAATATAAATTCAAGAGCTTTTCTCATTAGGGGGGTGGGGGAGGGATAGATAATCTATCAGTGGCTTCACAACAGATCACAAGCCGCTGCTTGTTAACAGAAAACATTAGGGAAACACATGCTAAGTCACTAATGCAGTCTTCAGCTATCTTTTTCTGGCATCTCAGTCCACTGTGCTATAATATCTACCCTTGTGAAAGACAGTATGTTAAATCTCAACTACACTCTCATTCTAATAGAAAGATATGGTGAGCTGCTGACTTTCCTAAAGCTGTGGAACTGGATCTGTGATTAATTCACTCGAGTACTCCAGCTTTTTACCAAAGGGTAAAACCTGCATAGAAAATTTTACATAAATTAAACAACTTAATTTAATATAGGGTTGGGTTTTTTAAAAAAAAAAAAACAAAACAAAACAAAAAAAAACAAACAAACAAAAAAAAACCAGCAAATTATTACAAATTAATGACACAAAATATAAGACTTCAATGCACAGATCAAATCTGATCCACATCAGTAATAACCAAAAGCTGTCACCAGTTGATGGCTCTTTACAGTTTCTGTGACAGCTATATCCCCAGGACACGCTGAACATCACCAGTTCCATCTGGTGGAAGCAACATTTGATGAACAAATGCTAATTTAGTTCTCACATGCACTGACACTAGCATGAACCAGGATGAAAACTACATTTAAAAAATTTAGCAAATCAAAGGCAAGATCAAAATTACATTGCTAGCCCCCAGGGCTACTACCAGAAATACTCATTAATTCTGTATTTTCCAGAATTAGGCTTCTCTGGGACTCCCTGCTTATACTTAGCATAAACAGAAGTATGTGAACCAAACCAATGATGCAACTTACATGCTTAAATCTTGTCATATTCAACAAACCACTGAAGCAAATTCATAGCTTAGGAATTTGTATTGGTTCATCTTCTTATGATCTCTTCTGATATCATTCTAAATGAGGACTTCCTTCTCTTTCAAATTCAACACTCTTTGTTGAGAGAGATTCTGCATTGAAAAGTACCTCTATTTGTCATTTTGCTGTAAATAGATATGGTGATTCATCACCATACTTTAACAGGAATCTATTGTAAAACAGTTCCTGTCAAACATTTTTTCACTTGACCCATCACACAAAGAACAAATAAAACTTCCCAGAGGGAAGTATTCATTCTCTCTTCTGAAGTTGCCTGAGGGCTCCCATTTTAGGCTGATGCACATGGTATCTACCAGGGTGTGCTAAGCCTGCTTTCTGACCAGATCCTCATTTCAAGCAGTTCTAAAGTGTGGGCTGAGACACCAACGTAAGCAGCAGCTCCTCAGTTCTCTCTGGCTATGTGGCAGCATAAACAAACACACAGTCCAGCTTGTAAATAACAGAACAGAATAATAAGGTGATTTTAAACAGCATATAAATCAATTCATTGTGTATCAAACCACCCTGGGTTGCATATTTGCATAATGTATCATTAGCCATATAATCAGGTTCTTTTAATAATCTTTTCCCCCCAGAAAGCAGAAGAGATACTTTCTCACAGAAAGCCAGATTAGTACAGATTCACATAGCCATGTCACAAAGTGCTTTTCTCATACGAAGTAAATCTTTCGTTTCGTATAACATACTATGAACATCAAAGAAGAAAATGGTTCCACAATAAACATATATATCATTCCATACGTTTGTACTCCCTGGAGACATAAAACATACAAAAGGCATGCCTTACCTATTACATATATAAATTCTATCTACTAATTTATCTTAGTATTTTAAAAATATATTTTAGTCCAAAGGTACATGGACTCTAGATGGTGGTAAACAAAAGCATCTTGTTTCTAGTATCACTGCTGCACTCCTTTGATAGTTTAAACGGATATAGAAACCATCCTGTCATTTCCAAGGGTACCTCATGGTTATCATTTGAGGGCAAAAGTGAAGCACCTTGAAGTAACGACTTTGAATTACTAGTCTTACTTGTAGGTAGATAAGGAAATTTTCTACCAGGTGTGAATATCAGATGACTGCCCATTGCTTTCAGCTGTAATTAGTGTTGAAAGTACAAGATTGTCATGATCCCTCAAAGGCTGATGGAGTGCATTTTCCTCAATTCATCATGTTTGAAGGATTTTACCCAGTTGGGTCATTATTGTCTTGTGTAAGGCAAGAAAGGTGCAGTGTACCCTTTTTTATTTTGTTCCTTTTCTTTTTCCCCCACCTTCATAACTCATTGAAGTTTCTCAGATTAAACAGGTAATGAAACTTCCACTTATAATCTGAACACCTATGTTGTGTTAAACAAGGTTTCTTAGTAAAAGCTATATTGGTAATCAGACCAGGAAACAGATCTGTATCCATTATCTTCTAGACAACATCTACAGAGTCAATCAATAACAAAAGCACTTTGTCAAAGTGCCTTTTTTTGTAATGGATATCGAGGCTTGGCAAACATAATCTTAGAGCATTTATTTCAGTATTCACAAAATTTGGGGGAATGGAAAACCACTGAGAGTAAAGAATGGTCTCCCTTATACCACAGGTACAGTCTCTATGCATTTTCCATCCTTTTTAGTTTGTACAGATTGGAAACAAAAAGTATACTCCATTAACTTATGATATAAAGCTACCAAAACAGAAGGCAATTCTTATTCATTAACAAAGTATACTGTACTGTCACTGCTATGCCCCTCACTTTTTCAGAACTCCCTCCTTTCCCATTACATCTAAATTAATTTGTGTTGAGAGTGAAGAGGGAGAACAAGATAAAGTAGGTGAATATATACTATTGTATATTATCCTGTTAACTTTGATTAGCAAAAAACTGTTGGGAGTTTTGCTGGAAAAAAAGAATGCAAAATCCAGCCCTCAGCAACAACACTTCCTACTAAAATGAAGTGTTGAAGTCAACACATGGCCTTCAAAAGAAGACTAAGAAACAGTCATGTTTTGATTTCAGTTTACCAAAACTGACATGTCTTGGTAGTTCCAGGAAACTGCAAGTATATGAATCGGACTTCATGGCCTAATGTATCTGTTTTTCATAAGCAGTATTTGTTCTGAGAGATGCTGGTTTTATTTCAGTATTTTGCTGTATTACTCAAGTGAGAGCACCTCTCTGAGAAGTACCTTCAGCTGCCTGGCTGGCCTTAGAAAGGTAGATGCATTTCCCGCATAAATGAATCAGTACTTATCTTAGAGATGCATGTGCAGGAAAAGAAAGATATACTTACTTCTACCAGATGTGGAACCTCAGAACATACTGTCAAAGATCTGAAAATACTAAGATAGAATGTATTTTTGGTTTTAGTTGAATGTGACCTTTCAAAGTACATGTTATTTCTCCAGGTGGCTTCAAAATGTGACATCTCTATTGTATAAAATCTAGTCAATAATCCACATATTCCCAATGGCTCTTTGGAGAGACAGAGGCTGGGGGAAAAGTGAACGGGGGGGGGGGGAATGTAGGAGGGGGTATATGATTCTTGTGAAATATCAGATAAAAATAGAAATAAAGGCTTGTGCCAGAATATTTTACAAGTTTATGGAATACACTTTTACTAAACCATACAGATGTGTCTGGTTATGTACTAACAACTAAAATACAAACCACAAAATTGTGAAGAGGCCATGATTGCTTTTTAAACAATTCAATGTGGTATAGGCAAAGCTGAGTTTCTGTTTACATAAACTCATCTTTCCTAAACCCAATGTTTAATAAAGACAGAGAGTTGAGCAATTATTTCACGTACAAAAATAAACAGATAGCTATTAAATGGAGCAAATATTTGGTTTTTAAAAAAAAAAATGTTTTAAAATATTGCAGATATTTGCAAATGTTGTACATATTTACTTATC
The DNA here is from genome assembly GCA_030323915.1 of Brotogeris chrysoptera. Lineage (NCBI taxonomy): Eukaryota > Metazoa > Chordata > Aves > Psittaciformes > Psittacidae > Brotogeris > Brotogeris chrysoptera. Next base: position 37,861 of record JARCZZ010041932.1, read on the forward strand.
CTTGTTTATCTACAGTATGACCAATTTTAAAATTGCCAACATTCAATTTAATTTCTTGTTTTGAATTCAGATAAGCAGCATTGAATTTTCCTAATTTGTTTACAGCTGCTGGTTTGCTTAACTGAAAAAATACAGTAACCAGCTCAGAGCAGCCTCCACGCCACAAAGATATTAATGAGCTGAAGACATTATTGAAAACCTGAAAGAACAGCATATCTTATTTTTCTTTATTTTCAAATTATAACTAGGAATGTCAAACCTTAGTAGTTCATTTTTCCTGTCCCCTGCACTAATTTCTCCTGAAGTTTTTCTCAGTGTTATACCTCAGCTTACAGGTTCCAGTGCAAGATTAAATTGATAGAAATGCATCAAGGATGATCTGTTCACACTGGTGAATTCTTTTGTCCTTTTTTGTTAATATATTCATAGTAGTTGGGGTTTGTCACCTATTAGTATGACAGCAACAATGCTACTCAGAGTCTTGGCAGGCAAAGAAAGGTAAAACCCTTCCTTCAGACTTCTTACTCCCTTCACAAAAAGTTTGACAGTGAATGAAAGAAGAAAGTGAATGGAGGAAGAAAGAAGTCAAAGTATCAGAGCAAACCTTTTATCAAGAGAAAATCCTAAAATGATAGAATAAAATAACAACAGCATGTCTAAAATATTTAGTATATTGGTTATGCCATAATCAAGCAATTACACTATATTCACAGTTGAAATTAGCAAGAGAATTTTTTCTAACTCACTGAGGTGAGTCAACAAAATAGAAACATCAATAGCTTTGCATACAAAAGCAAAACAAAAGAGCTGAGACATGAGGGAAATAAACTTCATTCATCATGTGCAAAAGAGTAGGTGTACTTCCATGGTCAGTAGCTCCAGCTCTGAAGGAGTACCTGAATCCCACAAATCATTTAGCTTTTTAACACCTGCTTAGCATTTAACCTCCCAGGAATTTGTATAAGTGGGATGTTAATACCAAGAGGGAGTCAGACATAGACATGATAAGGCAAATTCCTGCTACCTAGCCCAGAAATGGCTGAAAAGCATCTAAAGCCAAGATAACAGAAATACAGAAGGGATGTAGAGAGAAACAGAGCAGGTTGGTAAAACAGGCAAACAGTGGAACAAAGTAGTTCCAGGTCAGTTGAAATAGCCTTTAAGTCAATATAAAGCAAAATATCTTCTATAAAAAAAATATTCTCAGCTTAATCTCCTCCTTGTAAACATTGTCAAAGCTACATTTCATTCTAAGATGTTCAGCAACATTCAGGTAAATTGATATCTCTCCTCTTAAATTTCACATTTTTACTTAGTAATTCATCATTCTACACATGATGCTGAGACCGTCAAATACTATCACATACCAATATTATCACATACCAATGGAGATTTTCCTGCCAATTAATAATGATTGAAGAAGACACTTTTAATAGTATTGCTACAGTAGAAGACTTAACAATGTAACTGCGAAGTAGATAATCAGCTACCAATGACAATGATTCAATGATTTTCAGGCAGTTGTCGCCAGTTGTTTCTCTTTGTACCTTCAGGAGCCATCACTGGAAATAAAAACTCTAAGTTGCAGGATTGGATAGCAAATGGTTTCTGTGAATATAATTGATACAATCAGTAAATCACATGCATTTTTATTTTTCTGATAAGCAAGTATTGACAATTCCTCAAATAAACCAGCTGAACTTCTACCTAACCTTAGTACAGTTCACAGTTTTCTAATGACTTTATTGATTTCTTTGTGTGGTCAGGGAGTGGTATTTGTTTGTTTTTTAAAGGAACAGCATAGGAAAAGTGCTAGTCCAATATTTCTATGCTTAGCCAAAATTGAATAAATTTCCCTCTCTGTTTCATGTTCTTTATATATCTGTCATAAGCTTCCAATTAGAGCTCATAGGCACATTCTTTTCAAACCAAAGAGATAAAGGCAATACTAACCTGGTTGCAAATCCGTGCTTTGAAACAGATTTCCTGCTAACCCTGACATCTAAACATTTTAGTCACTCTGGGTTGAATTGACTTGTCTCTTCAGCTCATAAAATTTAATACACATCAAATTAATTGCAGTATGTCAGGGAAGAAAAGAGGAATTGCCTAAGCAGGATAGCTCAAAGTCTTTCTCATCATAAGAAGTATGAGAAGAATGTACCCAAAATTAATGTTAAATGCTAACTAATGAAAATCAAAATGGCAAAGTTATAGACAAAAAGGACAAAAATATTTAATACATATATATAAAATTTATATAGTCGCGTTATATGTACATAATGTCTGAATTATTTTAACATCAAATATATACAAATGTCTCTTATTCCTGTAGTTTACAGGGTTTAGTCCCTTTCTATAAGTGGAACTGTAACTAGTCAGTTTCTGAATACAGAAAACAAGAATATTAGCAACTCAGAAAAATGTCCATATAGGTCCATTAAAAAACCTTATTTAGAAAGAAAATAAAGGAAAAGCAATGATAAATATACTAATACAAGTTTCAGTGTAGAGGGAAACACTTCAGTAGTTCTTTCTCATAAAGCAGTCTGCTAAACCAGCAATGAAGCATCCAGGAAATTGGAGAGAGAGCGTTTTTTAAACACGTTGAAAGGAAATCCTCTATGTGCACAAAATTCACCTGTAGAAGTCTTTGCCACAATGGTGGCACTGAGGTCAAAATCTTAGACCTATCTTGCACAGGACTGAGCATTAATAATAGGACAATGAACAGCTGTACTTCAAGATAACTGGCATTGGCGTTAACTAAGCCTAGCCTTGGTGTTATTAATCCTCAGACTTCTAAGCACTAGTCATCACCTGAGTTTTTAGGATCAAATAAGAAACTTTCCCTGTAAGAAGACCACTGCAAGTTCTTAATCTTGTCTCTAAAACACTTGATACTGTCCAGTTTGTACTATGAACTGGTTTGAACAAGCAGAGTATGTCTAATATTATTATATTTGAAAGTAAGGTGTGTATTTAATTTCTGATTACAACCTTAATCATTTAATTGTTAATAAAACTTATGTCTTTTATTTTCAAAACCTATTACAAAATTCAAAGATCTTTTATCTACAGCTTTAATTATGTTAGGCTTCTTATCAGAAATATTTTGTAGGACATGGTTTTCTTCTCCACTAGTTTGTTTATATATTCAGCTTAAATCTCATTTTATATTTATCCATCTGAACTATATTAATGTACAACTGTACAAAATACATAGGAGAAGTAAATGTAAGGAACTTATTTATTACATACTCATTTATTACAGTACCCTCTTAGTCAGGACAATTTCCATTAATATTTTCTGGGGGAAAAAATACATGTATATGAAAGTCAAAACATGGTTTTACATGATTTTTCAAAACTTCAATGGTAATGAAATCTATGATTTCTGTAACGAACATTATAAAAATTTCCCTATTTAACAATGATAATAATAGAACTTAGGCTAGCATCTAATTTTTTCTAGACTAACTTTGAGCCTGACTGCAATTTTCTTCTCCTCTTACACATTCTCATATTACACCACTTCCTCTATTTTGTTCAGCTTAACCTGTATATTTAAGTAGTACAACAGATCCTGACCACTAATAGTTGCAACCTATCTATGGTGCATTTACTGACAGCCTCCGGTCACAAGTGATGATTGAAATTTTACCACCAAAAACACAACACCCATCTTTTACTAGTTGAATTAAAGAATATTGCTAGATACACTAAAGTAGTAGATAACAGTTATTGTGGAAAGCAAGTCAAGTCCATGTAAACAAGGTCAGTATATCTTGCACTTTCCAAGATTTAGCACATTCTGAGTCACGTCCTAACTGTCTCTGTGGTCTTCAGGAGCTTCTGTCTCTTCCTGAAGCCAACTTTATTATGAACTGCAGTTATGTCTTAGAAAGGGTCGGGCCATGACAGTCATTCACTGTAGAATGGCACTGTCCATATCCTGATGAATGTTTCAGCTCCTCTTTTTGTTTCACTGGCTCCCCTTCACTGCCGGTGAAACAGCTGTTTCCTGTGTGCCTGATGGAGAGTTATCCCTATTTTGAAATGCTTGCAGAACTTCTCTGCACAGCAGACCTGGGCCACAGCAAATCTTGAGGCAAAAGTCAGGAACTGGAACATACGTTGTTGTCCTCTGAAAAGCTGGTCTCAAGACAAGGAAAAGTTTCAGTATTCTGAAAGCTTGTGTTGTTGAGGAAAGATGGGGTTTTACTTCCTTCCTGGCTAGGTTTTCCTGAAAGTTGACAGCTTCATCACAGCTCCTCTGTGCTTTGAAGCTGGTCCCCACTGTGGAACCTATTCCCAGTTTTGTGTTCCCCCAGCCATTGCATGTTTCAAGAGCTTCTTCTGAGATTGGTCTAATGGCCCTGCAATTTGTTGTGTGATGGTTTTAAACCAAATAGCCTTTTCTTTCCTTTTTCCTTTTTTTCTTTTTTTTTTTTTCCAGTTCTATGGCAAAAGAGAGGGAAGAATAAAATACCAGACAAAAATAATCTTGTCTGGGTGCATAGTGTGGAAAACATTGATAGGGAAAACATTGATAGGCAATCTGTACTTATGGAAAACTCACCTACCAAGCGCTGAAATATTTACTTGGATGTACAGCAAGCTATAAGCCAGTCCTTTTCTCAGAATCTGCTCAAGGCAGCATGACACTCTCTGAAGGCAAAAACCACTCACACGATTTGCCTTCAAGATCACCTGTGCTAGCAGACGTTTGGGGCTTTCAGAGTCCTTACAGCATTTTAAGGTTGCAAGTGGGCTAGCCAAGTTAATTCCTTTGGACCACATCATTCGTAGAGAAAAATGACATTCTTTTTAAACAGCTGAGGCCTTGATTTTTTTTTAAGTCCCTCAAATGTATAGACATGAATACATTTCTTTTTTATGAGCCTTCTGGCTTTCACTGTAATACTATTATAATGTTCTTTGACAACTGACATTACTAGCATACCCAGCTTACCTTATGAGTTATCCAAAATAACATTAGCCAACTAGCTGGACAAAGTGTATAATGTAATTAATTACATAAATCTTCCAAATTTGTAGGAAGAAAAACTGTGAATCATGGTGCCACAAATACTTATTGTCACTTATGCTTAAATACTTTTGAATGTTAGACATAATCACAATGGTCAGTCAGTTTAATGACCCTGAAAAATATCTATGATATTTACAGAAATAGCTGATAGACATCCACATTTTGTTTCCTTACTTCCTATTCATTTGTAATAATGACAAGTTGCCAGCTCAGGGGCTGCTCAGATTCCTATGCCTAACATAAAATGTAGTGGGTTTGTGTAAATAGCTTGCCAGAAAGGGAAAAAACATCTTTTTGATAGTGCCCTCTCATGTGCCAACCCTGCCACACTGGTGCCACATGCCTCTTTTCCAAGGATTATATCAGCTGATATTTAGCTGCAGAATATAGCTCACATATCTCTTGTAAGCACCATATTTTCAAACCAGAAGTGTTGTGTATAGCTGATTAACACACAATAATAAGAATGGCAACTCCTAAATAAACATCATATGCGTATTGATCCTCTACCCCAATCAAGAAACAAATAGGACTTGAGAAAACATAGGTGCAGTAGATGAGCCTAATACACAGGATTAAAGCCTATGGCAGTAATTACAAAGTCTATTACTATCCTAACAACTTCTGGCTAACTTGCATTTTCAAATGGCTGTCATTTTGATGTGGTATCCAAATTGCTTGTCATCCATGATCATTTTATGCAGATCTGCTTCTGCTTGTAAAAGGTACATTCTTCAACCCTTTCTAATATTCTTATATGAAAAAAATGAAGAATAAACAACACCTGTGCTCTTGAAGGAGGTGCATGTGAATGTGTATGAGAAAAGGACCTTCTCTAATTGGAAACTTACCAAAACAAAATTTCAATTGTTTGCAATCTGTTCTTGGGAAGAAAGTTAAGGAAACAAAATTTTATCTATAGTACAAAGTAATCACCCAGCTCAATGCACTTCTGAATAGAATTCAAATATTTGGTGATGAGAGCAATTGCAGAACTTACATAATGGGAATTAAGCAGGTCTCTTCCACCTCCAGACAAAAGGTGCCTAGAGTTGATCAGAGTTATGGTGACACAGCATCAATCTCAAATTAGCCTTGATCTCAAGTGTTATCTGCACCTTATTTACACATATTATATGAATATGCATTTATATTTGGAGCAAACACAGTCCTGAGATAGATAAATGAATATCTGAATGGAAGAATGAGTTATACATACATGTGCATCAAAATCCAAACCACCTGCTTAAGAGCAGAACATTTTAAACTTTGTTTTGAGAAGAGTCCTGTCTACTTTAATGTAGTACGAATTTTGGCTGTGCTCAGGAAAAAATTGTTGTATCTAAGTCTACAATAAATTTGTTAGCCCAATGGGAGAAATATCAAATGCTTCCAAACAGGAAGGATGTAGTTTGTCCCAAATAGCTCAGTGTTTAACCAGACCTTCCAATATCAGTATAATGATATCATTTCCTGTATATCATTACAGCTGTAACTACAAGAAGATAAAGTATTTGTTTACTGAATAGTCATACAAATGCTGACTATTGCTTTATGTCTTTAGGCCTTCTTGTTCCTTCTCTGGCAGATTCCCAGAATATTCTGTACAGTATCTTGCAAGTTGTCATCTGGCCCAAAACAAAGTTCAGTTGTTCACCTATTCTCCAGAGCACATGAAACTATTTGTCCAGAATAGATTTCTCACTAACACAAATAGTCTAAGAGTTAAGAATCAACTCTCTACAAGGCAGCACTATTTTTAGATATTACAAACTCCTGTTACACAGTTTCAAAAGTATTAGCCTTATCAGCTTTTCTTTAATGGAAGCAGCACTTATACAATTATGTCCACTGTCTCCTAAAAGCTTACAATCTATGCAGTGAGGTAAAAAAACAAACAAACAAACAAAAAAAACAACCCTGAAATGCTTGTTTTTCTTTTCCATCCAACATTCTTATTTCAGTAAAACATTGTACACTAAACAGCTACAATTACTGCATGCCACTAAAAGGCCAGACTGTAACCATTATTTTTTCAGCTTGCATTAAAATTTTAGCACAGGTACTTGAGCAAAACATAGGTTTCCAACTGTCACAACAGACACACTGTATGCAGTGGTCTATTAAACTAATAAAGATTAGTAAACTAAGTGCAAAATTGCATAATGCTGTTGGACTAGTAAAATGTCTTCTAAAAGTATAGCACTTATGATGATGTCAGCCTATTGACTGGTGTGAAAGAACTACTTTTCCTGAAAGAAGAAAGTACTTAAATTGTCACAAGTCCCAGCTCTTGGTGTGATAAATGACAAACATCTGGATTCGGGAGCAAGTCTTTACTCCCTAAGTATGTGGAACATCAGTGCAGGGACTCCAGAAAATGGAGAAAGAGCTGTTGGATTTGGGTTTTCTTTTCCCCAAACTGAAAAGCACGTGTTAAACATGGCTGAAAGCAAGTCATATTTAAATAATGAGCATGTTTCCTCTGCTTATGTCTAGGTAGGAAATCTAGAAGACATTCACAATGTAGAAGGTAGCAGTCATACTGTAACACTTTTACCAGTATTTTCTACTGCATATCTTGATATGTGTATATTTACTAGACATATTTTCTTATAAAAATCAGATACATTTTTCTTCAGAAGCATAATGATACTTGTAAATACAAGATTAGTTAAGTTCCCTTAGTTTGTGTTGAACTTTTCTTAGGAGGGAGGAGCTGCACTTGCTCAGTAAGTCTGCTCCTTCTCCTGTTCCTCCCTGTCTGAGTACTGACCTCTCTGGTATGGTTTACTTTAAGGGGTAGCCCCTCATTATTATAGTTGCATCTTGATGCAAGCAGGAGCAAGAAGCAAACAGAAGCAGCACCTATGATACCTATAAATGATGGGCCTTTTACTTTATATTAGGAATCAGATGACTTCAGAGTATCCATGCCCTGCAGCAGCACCTATGACATTTAATTGCTTCCAGCACAGGCAACAAGTTGTGAGAAACATTCACCTTATATTATCCTTGCTCTTTCAGAGCTACCATATCATCAGCCTAAAGGCAGTAAAATAGCTGAGATATCACACAGGTCCTGCCTGTGTCTTTTCTCATATTGCACCTAGTCAACCTGAAGCTGCAGTCACAGCCAAGCATGGTATAAAGTTTAGAAAGCCAATTCTCGTAAAGGCAAACCAGTAGAGCTTCAAAAAGCTGACAGTACTCTCACTTCATTTGAGCTCAGCGCTGAACCAGGGCTTTTTCAAACCACCTATGACTCATCTCTGCAATCACCAGGTTCCAAAGTGCTCATTTCTCTGTTTATACCAGTCTTACCAGGGCACCATGCTGGTGTGAGACAGCTGTGGGACACTGTCAAACTGCTGACACCCTCTTTTATGCTGTGCAACCACACATCCCAGAACAAGTTAGTCACTGAATTTCAGAGCCCTCTTTGTGGCATAAACAGACTAATGAGAATTCCACCAGAAAAAGTACCAGAATGCTAATAAATAAATAAATATAATGACAAATGCTTCTCGAAACTGCCCTTAAAATTGTGTCCTGCATTAACTTAGCAGCATGATCTGTTACTTGCTTTGTATATTATGGATGTACTTGTGTATTGGCACACAGTCCAAATTTCAGAGGAAAAGCTGACATGAGTTAGTATCCTAATGTTCAATCTGTCATTCATGCAGCTGAGTTCTGTACACTAAAAACACCTTTCTCCATTAAGGAAAGCAGTAGCAAATTGGCTGATTAGCATAAATGTACAACTGTGTTGTCTCTTAAGAGCTATTATCATGCTTTCCAAATGTAGTTGCTTCATCTGTTAAATTTACGAATTATTCTGTTTCTTTTTCTATATAAATCTTAGCACCTCTATCACATCTACTATTATTCCCAGTAGGTAAAAAAGCCCCGAGCTAATATAAAATGAACTCTTTTTAAAAAACTATGAATCTTGAGAAAAAGAGTACATCAACCGATAAACGCAACTAGTGTTGGTAACAGTCTCAAATAAACTTCCGATTAAGAAATTTACAGAATTTAATCCAGTAAGACTTTATTATGCCTTGACACACACTACATAAAGCAAATAATAAATTACTCTCTTCAATCTTTCAGTTCTAAAATAAAATAGTGCCCCACTTCTGGTGCAGAATGACCAAAAAAAACCATATTGATGTTCCTAAGTGCATTCCCCTTCCAAAAAACCTCCTTATAAATAACCAGACCATTATCACTGAAATTCAAATGTGCCAATCAGCTGAATTCAAGAGGCTCTTTCCCATGAAAAGTCAAAGAAGCCCTAGCACAAGTCATTTCATTGATTTAAATAGAGCCACTTGAATTAGTGAGGATGTCCCAACTGGGCCAAAGCTTTCTCAGCACTCCATTGTAAATTATAAAAAGACACATGATACTGTATCTGTGCCATTAGGCATAGTTCAGCTGTTGAAAACTGTACTGTTGGTAGCTCTTTTATCATCCAGTGAGAATGTATCTAAGATAATAAAATTGTACATTACCCTTTGAGATTTACAAATCTGACACCACAAGCAGTGCCTGCTCTCCCTTCTTTAAATTAATATATAGGGAGACATCTCCTTGTATGCTGAAAATCTTTTCTCTCAGCTCTCCATAATTTTAGAGGTCATTTAATGAACATATTCATGATTTGATAGAATCCTTCTCCCATTGTCACTAATAAGTATCTAACATTTTAGGTAGTACTGTGCTAGCTGTATTACTGCTCAATGAGGCTGCCACTTATCCTGAAGACAAAAACTAGACTGGCAGGGAAGCAGCAGTTTGGCATAACTTCACATACTTGCCTGTTGGAGAATTTCAAATCACTCTTCATATCTTTAGTGAGCTCATTCATTCAGAGGAAACAGCTTGGGTTTGGCAACTGATTTTTGGGAGTGCTGATTTCTCTCATGTTCTAGGGAGTACTGACTTGTGCCTTGTAAATTATACAAAGTATCTAGCCAGCAGTAAATTGGCAAATGGAAGAGGTCAATAGTGTTTGAATGAAGGTACCGATGAAGATTTCTCCTTGGATATCTTAATTGCTCTCCTCCACTGTCTTAAAATTGCATAATTTTTAAAAAATAATGGTGAAGGTATTTTTTAACTCCCTCTGCTTGATTAACAAACTCAGGTTCAAATTTTATGTATTCACCCGTAAGGCTCCACGTTGTTCTGTCCTGCAGTAGTAACTTGTTTCTTATCTGTCTTCTCTCCTTGTCCCTTCAGACTCATCAAACTGCAAGGGTTTTTCCTGATCTTTTCCCATTTTCCATGATCAGCACTGTAACATTTTTCAGTTTGCAGAGCAGTGTTTGTAGTGGTATTCTGACCCTAGTCCAATAGTTTCCCTGGTTATTTACATGATATACACATGAGGCTCCGTTATTGCATATGTTTTGTCTAGCAGACTAATGATACGTATCATTTATACTGCTTACAGAAAAAATTGTCAAGGTTTGATCCTATTTGCAGAGCAAAGAAGTATTTTTTCTAATGACAGGTGGATGAAAGGTACAGGTTAGCAACCATGTCCAGGCTGGAGCTCCGCAAATACATTTGTACAGTTTACAGCAGAAGACTGGAGGGTTTCAGTGAGTGGTTTGAATCACAGATCATAACTCCAGGATTTTATGAGAATTTCTGAGGAAAAGGCTACAGATTTTTTATTTTATTTTTTTTTCTGGAAGACTTTAACAGCCTCATTAATGTGGGGATCAATCCTAGAAGACAGTGAATTTTGTTTAGACTTGCAGCCTCCATCCACTTTAAACAGCTCACTGAGCCCAGGGCAAAGACCCAGAACTCTGCAGGTCATGTTACTACTGCTACAGAGAGTAGTGGCTGAACCTCCTTCCCTGAAAACCTCAAAGAAAGACATTTGTCTTGAAATTTCAGACTTTCAGGGTTTTTAAGAGGCTCTACTGGGTGAGTTCTGGGACAATGAGTTCTGTCCTTCAACCTGTTTTATAGATGCAGGTTTCTTTTCAGTAGGTTACAAATTAAATTCCTCAACACACACAGTAATTCACCACAGCTTTTTAATCATAACTCACAGTATGTGAAGTAGTTCTCCACAGGAATGAAGGATTTTCAGAAAAAGAAAAAACAGTACAAATGCAATTTATTCTGTCTTTGAGCAAAGGCTGGACAGGACGGCCTCTTGAAGGCCTTTTTATAATATGCTCAAAATATTTACTCATTTTTCATCAGGTATATTTTGCAAATATGAGAATACAAAGATTACAGTTTTCTAATCAAAAATATTCATTAGGCAGCTTCCTTTCAAACTGGAAGATGTTACCCAATTATCACACTCATCAGGACATCTAACCACAGGTTTGAAGCTTGTAATAAAGATAATCCTTAAGACAAGCCCTCATGCATTCACCACTCACTGTAGATGACTTCTGCTTTGAGCCACATCTATTTCTTTTGATACAAAACTTCCCCGGGAGGCAAAATAGCAGGTATGCCTACTTACATTCTGATTGTCTACATCAGTTCACTGAAACCTCTGGGAGAAACGCAGCTCAACAAAATTGCTTGCAACAAACAGCTTGTTAAAGAAGTCCGTATAACTTCCCTCATTTCTCACCTAGTTCTCCACATACTCTCCTTATGTATGTCAATAGAGCCCTAGACAGGGAAGGATGACAAGGAAAGTTTAACAAAATCCTGGATGTTAATCATATCAATTTCTAAATTGACTGTTCCTGAGTTTGAATGCAGTCAGCAGCCTGCTCAAACTCAAAATCCACCCACAGATACCATTATCAGTGCACAAATTGAAAGGGAACATGGAAATGACCTGGTTTAGATAGCAGAATGAGTAAGTGAAGACAGGAAACGAAGCACGCTTTCAAAAAATGCCCACTGATGGCTGCTGCCTTCCCTCTGGTTGGTGTCTAAGTTATTTATTCCCTACCCCATTCAGAATATGTAATATAAATCTGAGTATTGAAATCAGTGCTACAATTAGAAAGAGTGATAGGAAAGCATTCTATTATCCAGATTAGACTGCTGCAGTTTAGTTGAATGAAGACATTCCTGATGGCTTGGTATTGAGAGGAGGATCTCTGGTTTGTTTAAAGAAGAGAATGAGTCCTCAATATTTATTGTTGACTTTGTACTTTATTTACACTGATATGCACAAATTAATACATTAAAATCTTATACCTGCAGTGCTGAAGATCGTTTGTGTGGGATAGTTAAAAAATAAACCCAAATAGCTTTTGCTCTTATTAATCTTAAAATACAAATTGGCTAAAGCATTCTGTGTCTGCATGCTGTGTAAAGAATATTCAAAATGACATAGGCACTCTTTCCTGGGGACCTCCTGATGGCTCCTGACGTTTCAACCTAGTAATACACTGGGCCAGTTTGTTTGTGCAATTACTCATGTTACTTAGCAATACCAAAAGTGCTTTTTACACTAAACTGTAGGGAATAAAATATGCAGAAGTCCTGAGACACAAAACACGTAAAAGTTAATTTCCTAAGCAGAAGCACTGCAACATTGTGTAGCAAAAACTATTACTTTTTTCATTGTGTTTGCAATAAAGAACTCAAGCAACCATGCCCTTCAGGGCTGGGCTCCTCACCACTTCACTTGAACTCAGCCTCAGCATTCAGCCATGGCATGTGAAGTTAATTACTCTGGGCATTGGGGCTCTGAACAGAATAATGACCCTATTTGCAGGTCCGTGTACTATGTACCACGCTACAGTGAATTCTTTCAGTACCTACACATCACACACTCAGTGACTCTGAATGGAGTAATAATTCTAGCACTCGGGAGGAAAATTCAACTGTCATCTCATTTTCGCAGGGACACTTGTCTTCCCAGGTAACCATTTAATGGAGGCTGACATCAGTCCGCATTCAGTCACTGTCGCCCTTCCAGTTCAAATGTCAGAAAAATCTAAGGGTTAAAGCTTTCAGAAACAATCATGCAAGAGGGCATGCTTGAAACAATTTTTTAGCCTGGATCTTAGGATCCTAAGGCTTTTCTACCAGCTTTTGTGATGAGAACATCAGAATTATGTAGATTCAAAAATCTGCAGTTGTAAATGACTTCTCATCTTGAGAATCAAACACTGTCTGCAGGAGACCTGGTTTCCATAATTTGGCAAGATGGCTGACTCACTTGGGAGCTGAATATTTTTCACTGAAACTGGGAAAAAAATAAACAAAAAACAATTTCACAAAAAAGCCTATTAGACGTGATTGCTTCACCGATACCTAACTGCTCTCAGTTATTGTTGGGGTGAAAAGTTTCACCAGCTTTGAAAAATATGCAAGAAAATACACTGACTGTCTACAGTTGAAGAGAAAATACCCTACGTGTACTGAGGCAGCTGGCTTTATCTGATGTAATAAAAAATTATGGCAGACGGTGTGATGCATGTTTGGTCAACAGTAATATTAATCTGGAAGATTAATAAATGAGGAAAGATCAGTGCCTGGTAAAAATCAGTTGCAAATCTGACTCAAAGAACAAAGACATTTAGTTTTTTTAGCACAATTTGTACCATATTATTTGTTAACATCATGATACACCTCCAATTTGAAAAGAAGCCCTTATACTCAGCATTTTGAGCAGTAATTGTAAGAAACTGAATAATCACTTTGGGGCAGAGAATGGCAGCTGGGTGATTATTTCTTGGGATAATCTTTCATTCTATACCCATTTAAGACAATAATTTTGCAGATTCTTTTTCTTCACTCATCCTACTTAGCTTCTTTTTTTTTTTTTTTTTTTTTTTTTTTTTTTGCTGATGTCAGTTCATTAATTGATTTATTCATTCATTCATTGAAGTCAAACCCAGAAATAGGTAATTTTGCAGCTTCTTATTTTAATTCATCAGGTACAAACTTTGCATAATCATGTATAGAGAACAGAGCACAGAAAGGGACTATGAATTTGCTTTTGAATATTGCCTTAATTCTACATAGAACAGAAAAATAAGCTATAGATTCAGTTTTTAACTGATAGGGTCTGGACTAGTCATCTAGGTCATCTTTAGGCACGACTACCATTTACTGTTATTCATCTGCCAATACTCATACACAGACCTTTGCTAATATGATATCCAATTCTAATAGAAGCAGTAGGATTTGACTGGGTCTAGATAAAAATACACAATCTCTTGCTTACTTATGTATGTGTTGGAGTGGGTTGTATTCAGAGATTAGCTAGATGAATCTAAAAGGAAGAACATTAAATGTTCTACCCTTTGGAAATTGTTTCTGCTTTTGTGCCACCCATATCAAGTAACTGTCTATGACTTCCAACATAACATGGATGTTCTCGATATGACAGTCCTCAATAGATGAAGAGAAGTAGATTGGTTTGTTGCAATTAAAGAGCACCTAGTTTCTGGTTGTTAACTTAGTGATATTGCCATTTATTTTGATTGTAATTTTCCAGAGCCCATGAAGATGCAATATTTTTTTGTTGTGTGAGGAAACGTGTTCTTATGACCTAAAATTTTGCCTGAAACAGTAAAAACTCTAGAACCAACCTCCCAGTTCTCCTGAAGTATAAGCAGACACAAAATCCTTCTCTTTCTTTTGTTCACTGATTAGTTCTTTCCTTCTCAAGCTCCAAGCCATTTTTATTTCTCAGTGCAAAATCTGAAGCTTCAAAAGAGGCAAACATGAAGGTGACACTTAGGTGAGATCTGGAAGTATTTTGCTTGAATTGACAGTTTAATGTGCAGAACTTTCATGTGGTCCAGACAGAAAAGGAAACACCAAGTCTTTCCTGACATGCTATGTGAAGTCACTAGAAGGTTTATAAGAGTATAATTTGCCTATTGAGATACATGTGCTTCCAGAAAATATTGCTCAGTTGCTGCATTATTAAAAGAACTTTAGTCCCACTGTTGTTTCTATTTTTTGTCCAAAGTATAAGCCATCTGTAAGTTCTTTCCTACATAAGGTACTGTTGCAATAATCTAGATCAGGAAATTTCAAATTAATCTCTGTCAATTTATATTTTGCTTAGTCACGAATTGTTGTAGTCCATGCTGATTGCATTTTTGAGATAAACAGTGCTCAACAGAATATCTCTTTAATATACATTCTTTTTTATTATTTAGTAGTTGTTACAGTCAGCGGCTTGGTCATATTTTAATGTTTCTTCTTTCACCTGGACAACTAAAATATTAAAGCCAGAAATAAAGACTAGAGGGGCGCAATTTATAGCACATGATACTCCTAGAAGAATTTTAAGATTAATATCAATTGTGAATACACTCATGAAAGTTTTGTATCTTTGCACATTTACAAAACTGCCAGGGAGTTGTCTGAGTAATCATCAATAATATTGAACTAGTTGCATCATCTGACTAATTCCAGCTTTCCTTATTTCTGTTGAAAATTAACCTTTATTTTTAATGTATTTCTAACTAACTGTCCTAGTTTACTTTTAAGAAGTCAAGGGGTTTTTTCTTATTAAATAAAATCTGCTCAAATAAATGTCATAGTCTGCCAAGCATAAACCATACTACTCATTAATTAATATTACTATTTTAGCCATTCCAAAGGTTTTTAATATGCCAATTAAGATATGAAATCACTTGGTGGATTTAGAATATGTTTAAGATATTCAAATTAATGAATTTGCTGTGTCACTTACCAGCAAAATTTTCAGGGAAAAGTCATCTCATGGGATCTAATTACCAAGAAAATAATACTAAATACATTGAGATGAAGTATTTGAAAACTGATCAATAACTTCCGAACTAAATTCAGGTTATATCACACTTTGTGTGACAAGCTCACTGGATTTTGAATTCTGCAGAGTTTTGAAACAACATTGAAAGGTTAACTTTAAAGAAAATACACTTGCAAGCCTCACAGATTATAGGAGAAAATCAAATGCCATCTTTCCATAATCTCACAGAGCAGGCACTGAATCCAAATGAAAGCCAAATTTACTGGTTTCAGAAACAGATGATTTGTGAGTGTGCTCTGCCGCAGTGCAGCAGTTGCTGATGGAAAGATCCTATGCAGCTTTGTTTCTCTGAAACAGTAGTAATTGAGCTTCAGGAAACTAAAATCTAAGTAATATTTTGAAATCTCCTCATATCCTCCAAAATAAAACTTAATTCTTAAGAAGTGTAGAGAAACTATGAACTCCCATAACAGTGTCCTTGCTAGGGCTCTGAACTGAAGATGTGGAAATTACCTCAAAGCAACAAAGTGACATGAAGTCTCCCATTCTCAACATGCTATAAGCTATTTACCCATTTGAACTTTCTCCCTTCTGTTCTTATTAACTTTTCTGATGAAAGGCATAGCAGGAACATTTTTATGAGAACTTTCCCTTTTAATAAACTATCCCACCAAACAACTGTCACCAGGCAAATAAGAAGTTTGTTAATGGGGACAGATGACCTCTTGGTCTCTCTTTCTAATACGTACTAAAACATGTGTTAAGCCTCCTGACTCTTCTATCCAGCTCAGTGAGAATCCTGGACACAAGAAACTAATTTCCATGAGAGTAGTAGAAACTCATTCTCAGATCAGATCTGCAGAATTTGTTCCCATAGTTTCAATATTTTAATACCTAAACAAAATATAAATATGATAGCATTAAAAGTTGTATAATGATAAGTCTTTATTGAAGTATACAAAATCTACCACAGATTCATGGAATGTGCTATTTCTGCCAGGAATGAAAATGGTGTGTTGATTTAAATTGAACTATTCTTACTCGCACCAGCTGCAGATCAGGTTCAGGATATGCAGAAGTGCCATTATTAAGCATAGTCTTTACATAAGCCATGTTTTTATTATTGCTCATCACTGATGTATACACCCTTCTTTTTCAACTGCCATGGTATTTAGAAAGATGAAAAATTAAAAGAAGTAGACATTTTACTGCTGTGTTAGTCTTTTTTCTCTTTGTTCTTAAGAATATTGAGCAATGGTTTTTGCTACTATTTTTCAACTCTCTAGCGCATCAAGCTCTGTTCGCAGAAATGATAATCAAAGAGAGACTGAAATAAAGTCACTGGATGTCAATAGCTTGGTCTGTTTTTATAAAAAATATCAGTGTGCATCACAACAAAAATGGGGGGGGAGGGAGGAAAAAGGTGCTGTTGACAAGTGACCAGAGGAAATAACTTCTTGTAGGAAGGTTTTAAGTCCTGAGGATTTATTTTTACCGGCTGGGCTACTGATGGCCAAAGAGCAGAAATAATGATCTGACAGGCAAATACACAACAACAAATAAGCCTGTGCCATTGCCCCTGACAACTGTTCATTATTTAAAACAGTGCTACTTTGAAGAGAAGCAAAATGCTTGAGACCTGCTCTTTGTATAAAAGTAATAGAAGGCTACATTTAAAGACTGAGCAGCTTGAGAGATCTTTGAAAGTAAAAGGCAGTCTTCCAGAAGCATCGCTTGTGATAGGTATTTGGAAATGGGATATGATTTGTTTAAAGTAAAGCAGAAGTGTTCAAAAAACTGCAGGCCCCTATCTACAGTAGTTCACAAGGCGTTTTAGGTATCCATGTTATTTCGGTGCCATTTGCTGAACCTAACCATTCAATTTAAATACTGGTATGATTTACATAATCAGTGGTCCAAGTTTATTCAAAGGATGTAAACATACTGGTAAAAGTTGCACTTTGCTAGAATGGAGAGGAAAATGGCATACATGCCAGCTTTTCGTCATATCCACCATGAAATCAATCAGAAGAGATAGGGACAACCTTTATTCTGAGGGATTGCGTGTGACCTTCAAAAAGGCTGCTTGAATATTCCACAGGCCAGTTCACTCAGGAAGTAAATAGTTTTTATAGCATCACTGAGTTGCTACTTGCCTAATTTCCACCATGAAAAGATGCACAGGGAGTCATTAGACTTGTTCAAACTTTTTATACTGGCTACTCTGTGTTTATGTTACTTCAACATGCTTGCTTGAAGAACAACTGCCCAACTACAAGAAAGGAGGTTGGTGCAAGGAGATATGAGGCAACAGCACTTGTTACCTTCTTCCTTTCCTTATTCCTTTTAACTTTTGAATGACCACATTGTAACCCAACAGTTTATTAGGCTGACACATCTAGTTGCATTACTGCCTGATGCTATGTGGCACAGCCTATCAGGTACTTGAAAGCCAAGTTCTATTTCTCCATTTTGACAGCAGCCACAGTTCCAGCACAGGTTGCTTTTATTCTCTTTGTTTGCTTTGCTTGGTTGGTATCACACTAACACTTATTTGAGTGCTAAATAGCACAAGTAGAGCAAAAGTCACAAGCTTGTGATGACACTACCAGTATCCCACTGTTGCCTCTCACTGCTACATGACTACACTGGTGTCTGAATGTTTTATCTAGACCCTTCATTTTAAAGAATAACAGGAAAACTGCAAACATTTTTTCCCAATTCCACGTCATTCTTAATAATGCATGCCAATTTCACTATCATCTGCAGGCAAGTGCATCTGCACAGTTTAGCTTAACAATAACAGCAGGTCTGCAACTCCCACAAGAACATTCCCTTCCAATTTCTTTGTTCAGCATAAGTAATCAGCAGTATACTTCCACTCCAGACTTATCGGTGGGATGCTCTGCAAAATTACAGTGGTCTTATTAAACACCACCACCACCACTTTTCCCATAAAAAGTGTGTCTATTTAAAACTCTTCTCCTCCCAGTGACACTGAATTCAAAGACACAAAAACTTACGTATTTGAAGAGTTGGCAATCCTACCTTCTGATGTTTGTAGGTTTCAGTTTTAAGTGAAAAAAGCAAGTCTGTGTAGTTTAAGGTACCCAGGAATTCTCTCAACTGCAAAGAGAGAAGCTCATGTTGCTGAAGAGACAGCATACAGATAAAAACCAATATTCAGGAGATAAAATGCCAGCAGCACCTCAAAAGGTTGTTGCATTATTTTTTTAATCACTTGTTTTATCACTTGTTTTAATCACTTGTTTAATCACTTGTTTTAATAACTTGTTGCATTATTTTTTTATTTGAAGTAAAGAATGATGTGACAAAAATCAATGATGCTTAGAATTTTTAACTGTCACTCATATTTGGTCCCAGTCTTGTGTGAATGTTGGTGAAAGTGTCACTTTAAGCGCGTAGTCAAAAGGTTTCTTTGCAGTGAATAAAAAATCAAGTAATATTTTTCCCATTAAAAACAATATTTAAATAATTTTGACCTTCTCTTCAATTATGTATAACAGTGTCTACTTTCATCCTCAGACAAGCTCCATACTTCGAAGATCAGCTTTGCACAAGGTCTGCAGGCAATTTTGAACAAGTATTTGAAGACACCTGAAAATGGGCCTAACATTACTTGCCTCTGGGGTAGTTATAATAGTTATGCTCTCATCTAGTGTTTATGCTAAAGAATTAGCCCTATTATAATACAGGAATGACTTCTGGGTAGCTGCAGCTGAATTAAAAGAACAAAGGGGGATGGATTATATAAATTTTTGTAAGGTATTTTAGTGGGCCAAATGCAGGGATGGGGTCTGATAGAATGGCATAGATCAGTGGTGTAAATAAGAGGATAACAGGTTACTTCTTTACAAATTTAATTGGCTTACTCTAGGAAAAGAAGTTAAAATAATGTTTGCAATGGAAGCATTTTTGTTGAAATCTCTTCCCATCCATCAGTCCTTTCCTCAGTAATATGGGGAGTTTGTTTTTATGAGCTCTGAATTCAATTTTGTTGTTGTAAAATGTAGAAGCAGGAATTACTTATTGCATGTTTTCATTTGGTTTGATATGTGGGGGACTTTTTAAAGAAAGGAACCCTTCAGCTTTTCTTAGCCTAATGATTGCCTAACTTAACTGAGTTCAGTTCTGAGGATCTGGGGCACTGCTGTGAAGTTGCATGATCTCATCACTGACAACCTCACCCACAACCTCATCCTTTCCCACAGCCGTTCACTGCCTTTCCCACTTCCTTTTGCTGTTCTGGTCAAGCAGGGCCTAAAAACATAAGAGAACATGCTCACGCTCTTCCCACACTCATCCTACAAAGCACAGCAAGCCTCTCCACTATGATGTGCATCGCAGAACAAGAAGAATTATTCCTTTCCCTCCCTCCCTTCCTTCCTTCCTTCCTCCCTTCCTTCCTTCCTTCCTTCCTTCCTTCCTTCCTTCCTTCCTTCCCTCCCTCCCTCCCTCGTTCCCTCGTTCCCTCCCTCCCTCCCTCCCTCCTTCCCTCCCTC
>JARCZZ010041935.1:0-14023 GCA_030323915.1 Brotogeris chrysoptera
GTTGTATTCTCTTTCCTTGTATTTCTCTTGTATTATTACTGGTGGTAGCAGTAGTGGTTTGTGTTATACCTTAGTTAGTAAACTATTCTTATCTCAACCTGCGGGAGTTGCATTCTTTCGATTCTCCTCCCCACCCCCCCGGGACTGGGGAAAGAAAGAGAGGGGTGTGAGTGAGTGAGAAAACTTCGTGGTTGACTGGGCTTAAACCACAACACTCCCAAATGAAAAAGGTATTTTTTCTCTACAAGTAAATCTCAAAGAAAAAAGAAAAAGCAAAAAAAAAAAGCCAGGAAATCCACAGTTACAAAACTAAACACAAACAGATCATAAAGCCATAGCACATAATAACTGTATGTCAGTGCTTTGTCACATTCAATAACACTAAAAGAATTTCTGGAAAAATCTGCACAGGAGCTTCAGTAATCCAATCGTGGTCAGAAAGGGAGGGAAAGAAAATACAGCACACATTATTCACTAGGCCTCAGAATTCAGATTCTGAATCACCGGTAATGAGCCACTCTGGTGTGTCATTCACCATTTGCGCATCATATTCAGTCCTGCTGTGATTTAAACATGAGACCATATTCCCTCCCTCCCTCTCTTCCTCCTTTCCTCCCTCCCTCCCTCCCTCCCACCCTCCCTTCCTTCCTTCCTTCCTCCCTCCCTCCCTTCCTCCCTTCCCTCCTTCCCCCCTTCCCTCCTTCCCTCCTTCCCTCTTTCCTTCCCTCCTTTCTTCCCACCCTCCCTTCCTCCCTTCTTTTCAGAAGGAAGTGAGCTCCTCTCTAACCCTCATCTATGGTCATGTTTCATACAGATAAAAATTATTATTCTGTCACTGATTTCCTCTACAACTCATCTGCATTAGATATATTTACAGAAGTACAATAGAGTAATTTGAGGTTTCCAGAGGTGGAAAGAGTGGTATTTCCCCTCATTTTGTATATAAAGTATTGTCTTCTCTTTCTACTTTTTCTTCTTCAGAAGAAAACAATTAGTGATAAAATTTTTGAATCAAACTTATATTGTAATTTTTGGAAATAAAATGTTTGTGTTAGTTTGCGCAAATGAGCCTTTCTTGTAATGGTTTATCTGAGGTCAAGTTTGGCATCTATTTATTTGCATTTTTTCCAGCAAACAATTTATTTTATCCATGTGCTACTTCATTATGACATCACAACTCTACATTATAATCTCCATACAGAAAAATCTTAAACAATAACAAACCCAAATACAACCCCCCTAAAAAACAGTTCACTTGCAGAGACTTCTTGTACCATGAAATTGCATTCTTCTGTTTAAAAGATAATTTATGACAATGACCTTCTCATCATTCTTGAATGAAGGTCACTGAGGGCTAGCAGACTTTAATGAAATTTCTGTAATTTCCAGAATGTTATATATGTCGGATCTAAAAAATAGCTGTTCATGTGACAGAACTGTTAACAAGTTGCAGATCATATCTTCACTCTTATTATTATTGTACCATATTATGCTACAATATTTTTTCCCACAAATTCATCATTTTTTCTCTTAACTGATATGTCATGAAATACAGATTTTTAAAGTCTTCATTCTTTCAGAAAAATGTACCTTAGCCTTCTATTAAATTAAAGGTTATTTTAGTGTCTTAAATTTCTGTCTCTCCCACCCCAGTTACTGGTCTATTGTTTAACATATTACCCATATTATACCATTATTAAGTGTGTATGTATGTTCATTGATTTTTTTTTTATACATTTATATTCCTTTGTGGGTTTTATTCTTATGTAGATTCATAAGAATATGTCCTGCAGATAGAACACACGCCCTCATGCACATGCACTGTTGATTTATTTAATTGGTTTTTCTAGCCTCCGGCTATTCATATTTTAAGTACATATTGGCTTTCTTAGACTGAGGATATTAAGAAACAAATACATTTGTATATAGTTAGATTTTAAAATATAGATTCCATCAAAAGAAATGTAAAGGACAATTTTATTCTTCTGTCTATGTGAAGGAGGATAGCCTGATTCTGTTCAAAGTATTTGGAATGGAAACTCTTTCCAAAAAGAATAGATGCCAGATTGAATAAATCAATTTGTCTTCATCTCTTTGCTCAACACTTAATATATTCCTCCTGTATGAGTATGATAAAGACCATTTATTGAGCATCAATACCCAAATTATAGCAGTTTTGATGTTGGATTCTAAGACTGTCATCTAGTAAGAAATAAACAAAGAGTATCTGTGAGCAGCTGACCAATAAATTGGACTTCATCACAAATTCAATACCATCCAGTGAAGAATTGGGATATTGCTGGCTTCAATTTATGTAAAGGGATTTTCACAGAGAGTGTGCCAATCATCCAAAAGGATGGTTTAAAATAACTGTTGGATTGGCATATTAATGATCACAGGAGACCGATGTAAAAGTCATGAACTATTGGGAAAGAATAAACTGAGCATTAATACTAGTCCTCATGTGTTCCCAGTGTGCACAGATAAAAATTTTATCACAAAAACAGCATGGTAGTTTGCATGAATTATTATATCATGTGCATACAAGAAAGTTTGTAATAAAACAGAAAGGCTTACTCAGGATTATCATAACTGACAATGTCTAGAGCCTGAAAAGTCCAGCTATAAATGAAGAGACTAGCGTGTATGATTGCTTTTAATTTGTACAATTTGAGAGTTATAAATTTACAACATGCATGTCACAGAGGAGTAAAATGTACAGTTATTATTTCAGCATGCATATGTCGAACATGAATAACAAATATTGAACATATAGTTGCATTTATATGCAATCACTTTTATCTGTCATGATAGGAATAACTTCATTGCAATAAACTATTTAATACAGAAATGTGGTTTAAATTGACTATGTTGTCCTTTATGCTTTATTATGTATGAGCCCTTCTAATATGCTCACTGGTTTACATTTTTAGCAAGAGAATCCCATGCTTGCAACTCCTAAAGGCTTATTTTGTATTTGCAGTGATGAACAATTCAGCCTTAAGGTACTTAATTCAGATTATAAGGCTTGTGACATTTAGAATAATACTGGAGGTTACTATTTAGCCAGTTGTGTGCACAAAGTCTTGCAGTGTGTTAATATGTGCGGAAGGTCAGAATGTCTCCTTACTGCCCTCCACACATAAGGAAAATAAGGAATGTAGTCCATATACAGAAACAAGTAAAAGTTTTCAATTACTTTCTTTCATAATCTGAGATAGAGTAAGGTGTCATTCAGATTATGTTAACTCTCTTCTTCACATCTATTTTACTTACTACAGCTGAATAAATTGCATCATTCTTCTCCTGCATATTGGTTTGGGCAATGCTGAAGCTGAATAGCTGACTGTCATTGTCACTGAAGAAAAGGAGTAAATACATGGTCTCTGGGGTACAACCACTAACAAACCTACCTCTGAGATCCCCAGCACAAAACCCCAAAGGGGGAGAGTTTTGCGTCTCTTTCTGAAATACCTAAGCCCTAGTTTTTATACTGTGAAATACAGTTTCAGGATCCTAATTAGACACTTAGCTAAGGTAGACTCAGCCTATAAGGATCAAATAATTTCTGTAGTATATGTGTCATAACCATGCAATTTTATCTTTTTAGTTTGAAGTAACTACATAGGTAAGCATATAGAAAGCTTCCAGCATTCAGTTCTGCATTTGTAACTATTGCTATAAAAGAATTTTTTGCGTTTTTTTTTTCTCTTTTAAAACTACTGACTACTATATTTTATGGATTTTCTGAATTAATTAGGTTTGAGAACTTTCTTGACATTCATTAATATATAACACAAAATTAATCAATCAGTCACTTTAACAGGACTCCTTGTGGTTTTGCCTGACTTCCTCTTTTTTGGGTTGCATTGCTCCTGAGCTTGGAGAAGGTGATTTATGAATACTAACCAGCTTTCTTGGGCCCCTCTTTCACCCAGGGCTTTATCACATATTACACTACCAAGCAGATCCTTGATGAAGCCAAAATCTGCTCTCCTGAATTCCAAGGTAGCAAGCTTGCTGTATAACTTCTTTTTTGCCCTAAGAATCCTGTGCTCCACCATTTCATGGTCACTGCAGCCAAGGCTGTCCTTGAGCTTCACATTCCTCACCAGCTCCTCTTTGTAGGTAAGAACAAGGTTTAGCATAGCACTGCTACTTGCTGGCTTCTATTACCTGGGGAAGAAAGTTACCATCAATGCATTTCAGGAACCTCCTGGATTGCTTATGCCTTGCTGGGTTGTCCCTCCAACACATACAGGGTAATTGAAGTCCCCTATGGGGACCACAGTTGTGAATGTGAGGCTGCTCTCATCTGTTTATAAAGGGCCTCACCCTCTCTGTCTTCCTAGTTGGATGGCTTGTAGCAGCCCCCCACTATAATGTCCCCTGTTCCTTTCCTCCATTCAATCCTGACCCATTGTCATGGTTTAATCCCAGCCAGTAACTCAGAACCATGCAGCCACAAGGTCACTCCTCCTCTCCCCTTTCTTCCTCCCCCCAATCCTAGAGGGAAGGGGAGGAGACTGGAAAGAATGTAACTCCCACGGGTTGAGATAAGAACAGTCCAGTAACTAAGGTATAACACAAACCACTACTGCTGCCACAAATACTGATGATAATAAGGAAAATAACAAGGGAAGAGAATACAACTGCTCGCCACCCGCCGACTGATACCCACCCTGACCCGAGCAGTGGTCTCACTCTCCTGGGTAACTGCCCCCAGTTTATATACTGGGAGTGACGTGTTGTGGTAGGGAATACCTCTTTGGTCAGTTTGGGTCAGATTTCCTATCTCCACTTCCTCCCGGCTTTCCCTCCTCCCTGGCAGAGAATGAAACTCAGAAAGTCCTTGGTCAGAGTAAGCATTACTTAGCAACAACTAATAACATCGGTGTTATCAGTACTGTTCCCAGGCTGAAAGTCAAAACCACAGCACTGCACCAGCTACTAAGAAGGAGAAAAGTAACTGCTACTGCTGAACCCAGGGCACCCATAAGATCTCAGTCAGCTCCTCATCCATTCCCAGGGGTAAATCCACGCCCTCCAGATGGCTACTGACATACAGAGTGACACTCCCTCCTTGTCTCCCCTATATGTCCTTCCTAAGGAAATTTCACCTCTAGCTCTGCTACTTACAGATGCTATGGAGAAATTTAATTTTATCTCTCTGTACACTGATTTCTCCTTTCCTCTTCTCTGTGATACCCATTTTGCTCAGATTTAACTCTGGACTCTCTTTTATTATTAGGTTATGAAGAACTTAGCATAAGGCAGACCAAGACATTTTGACATCTTAAGTGCAATTGGAATACAATAGCAGTACACTTCTATCTCATGTTCACATCCCCAAAACTGGGAAGTGATTCTTTAATAAAATGATAATACTGTTTTAAATATTTTATTTGACAAAAGCTCCTTACTTATTCAATGAACAATGCTGGTTACCTTTCCTTTTCCAAAATTACAAAGAAATATATTCTAATGTATTGGTATTTTTAATTTATTTCTATTTTTTTATGTGTATTTGCACCACAAAACATATCATTACTGTCTATACCTGAGATCAAGAACTGTTTTTTATTTTAGTAATAATCTATTTCAGTGCAGTCACTATTAAACTGTAATACTATTTTTTCTGAGGGATAAAACAACTATGTACAACTCAACATCTACTCACATATTCATTTGAAAATAGAGGTAATTCAGTTCCATACATTTTGCAACGTTAAGGAGTTAATTGTGCCAGTGCAATCAATTCAAATATGATTGAATACTTGAAGGAGAAATCTTTGCCTGTCCGGGATTATAGGATTTTATAAAGTAAGTAGTTTATGCTCTTGAATAAAGTATCTCACACAAGCAAGAAAAGATCTATACGGAAGTCAAAAGATAAGTATTAGTCATGCAACAAAAGAAAGATGCTTAGTCATAGAGGCAGACAAATTAAAATAATATTTTGGGCTTTCATATGTATTTTGGTAAAAATATTTTTTCCATAATTTTCATTTTAGAATAAAATCAGACTTATTTTTATTCTATAAACCCTTATTTGGAGCCTGACTCTAGTGTGAATCATCAAAAAGCTTTTTTGTTAACATCCTTGAAATTCTCTAAACAGCCCTCACATGTATTCAAAATGGTCTCATTGAAACATAGAGTCATAGAATGGTTTGGGTTGGAAATGGCATTGAGATCATCTAGATATCAGACCAGGTTGTTCTAGACTCTATCCAACCTGGCCTTGATCTCTATCTAGCAACTCCATCCAACCCTGGCCTAGGGATGGAGCATTCATCACCTCCTTGGGCAGCCGGTTCCAGTGCCTTACCACCCTCAGAAAAGAACTTCTTCCTTATATCAAACCTAAATCTCTCCTGTTTCAGCTTTAAACCAGTACCCCTTGAAATATTACTGTAGTCCCTGATGAAGAGCCTGTCATGGTTTAAGCCCAGCCACGCAGTCGTTAGTTCCCCCCTCACTTCCTCCCCCCCCTCCCGGAGAGATGGGGAGGAGAATTGAAAAAGTGTAACTCTCACAGGTTGAGATAAGAACAGTCCAGTAACTAAAGTATAACACAAACCACTGCTGCTACCACTAATAATAATGCAAAGGGAAACAACAAGGGTAGAGAATACTGCTCACCACCTGCTGACCAATACCCAGACTGGCCTGAGCGATGATCTAAGCCTTCCAGTTAACTGTCCCCAGTTTATGTAGTGGGAATGATGTGTTGCAGTATGGAATATCTCTTTGGTCAGTTCTGGTCAGGTGTCCTGTCTTTTCTTCCTGCTGGCTTCCCCTCCTCCCTGGCAGAGCATGAGACTCTGAAAGTCCTTGGTCAGAGTAAACATTACCGAGCAGCAACTGAAAACATCGGTGTTATCAGTGCTGTTCCCAGGCTGAAAGTCAAAAATACAGCGCTGCACCAACTACTAAGAAGGAGAAAAATGTCTGCTACTGCTGAATCCAGGACAGAATCCTCCTTCAGCATCCTTTTGGACCCCCTTCACATACTGGAAAACTCCTATGAGGTCTCCACGCCTCCTTCTCTTTTTTAGGCTGAACAGCCCCAACTTTCTCAGCCTGTCTTCATGTGGGAGGTGCTCCAGCCCCCGATCAC
The DNA here is from genome assembly GCA_030323915.1 of Brotogeris chrysoptera. Lineage (NCBI taxonomy): Eukaryota > Metazoa > Chordata > Aves > Psittaciformes > Psittacidae > Brotogeris > Brotogeris chrysoptera. Next base: position 7,124 of record JARCZZ010041935.1, read on the forward strand.
CCTCATGGCCCTCCTCTGGGCTTGGTCCAACAGCTCTATGTCCTTCTTATGTCGAGGACACCAGAACTTCACACAGTACTCCAAGTGGGGTCGCACGAGAGTAGAGGGGCAGGATCACTTTCTTAAATAAAACCATACCTCCATAATGGATACCTGCTAAAATGAAAATTAATATCCTGTAATTGCAAACCTTATCAATTGCCCTAGAACACATAAATGCAATTCTAATCCCTATCATTGAATATCCATATTTTTTCATAGTCGGTCATGATGTTATAACATAGGTACAAAGTATATCACATTCATTTTTTAGTCATTATTTTATATTTTTATTTTGATAATACAAGGTGAATAGCATAATCTTAAACAAGTAGATTGACACTTCAGTACCACAGCATGTTTTAACATTGGAGTGCACATATCTCAGACACTTTTGAGAGTCCTGGAATTTGGGTTATGAGTGTCTTTGCATTCAATGTGTGAAATAGAGGACTTCAATATGGAGCACTCGAACAATTAGTGATGACTGCAAGTTGGATTGTATTAATTTAGACTCATTTCACCAAAGTAAAGAGCTAGAAATTAGATATTTGGTGATTTTAGCTGCAGTGCCTCTCCCACGCTGTACGGCTTCATGTTACACTTCAGACATCAAGGTCTTAATCTCAAATGGTGGATACTCCTTTTAGACTCACCTGGACACCTAGGTGCATCAGATTTGCCTGACATTTTCACAGTATTCTTTTCACAGTATTCTTTACCCTCTGCATTTTCCCTCCTGCTCAGTGCTAAGCTTAGCAACTTTTGTTACACTTCTGCTGTACACACAAATACTCTACCTACTTCCAACAACCCTGATAAAAGGCAAGTCTAAGAAAGTAATGAACTTTCTAAGAAGAGACAGTACTAATCTCACAGTTAAAACAGCTCACCATCCCCTGTGCCAGATCAAGGCCACAACAAGTCATAAAATACAGTGCCCATCTTAGAATCATAGAATCATAGAATAGTTAGGGTTGGAAAGGACTAGAAGATCATCCAGTTTCAACCCACCTGCCATGGGAAGGGACACCTACCACTAAACCATGCCATCCAAGGCTCTGTCCAACCTGGTCTTGAACACCGCCAGCAATGGCGCATTCACAGCTTCCCTGGGTAACCCAGTCCAGTGCCTCACCACCCTTACAGTAAAGAAATTCTTCCTCATATCCAATCCAAACTTCCCCTCTTTAAGTTTGAACACGTTACCCCTTGTCCTATCACTATAGTCCCTCATGAAGAGTCCCTCCCCAGCATCCCTATAGGCCCCCTTCAGATATTGGAAGGCTGCTATGAGGTCTCCATGCAGCCTTCTCTTCTCCAGGCTGAACAGCCCTAACTTTCTCATCCTATCTTCATACGGGAGGTGCTCCAGTCCCCTGATTATCCCTGTGGCCCTCCTCTGGACTTGTTCCAACAGTTCCGTGTCCTTTTTGTGCTGAGGACACCAGAAGTAAACACAATACTCCAAGTGAGGTCTCACAAGGGCAGAGTAGAGTGGCAGGATCACCTCCTTCGACCTGCTGGTCGCGCTCGTTTTGATGCAGCCCAGGATATGGTTGGCTCTCTGGGCTGCAAGCGCACACTGCCATCTCATGTTCATTTTTTCATCGACTAGCTGTTACTGAGTCTAGAATGACAATGTTGGTTGGAGGGGAATTTTTGGTTTGGTTATCCATAACTTTCAGTAGGGTAGTGTCTCACTAATGGCATTCAATAAGATTTGATTGTGTTGGTGACGTAAGTAATAGGCATGAAGCTGCATTCAGTGTGTTACAAGTAAAATGTGATAGAGGAAGCGACTAAAGGATAAGAAGTCACAGGCAGCTCCTCATACTTCCTGCTTCCCTTATTAAAAGTGCTATGAGAAAAGGATGGACTGCAAATACTCCACCTAAAAGTCTTCTTCAACAGATTAATTATCAAGAGCATTCTTTACAAGATAGCAATGATTGTAAGATCTGGGTTTATTCCAATACTTCGTTAATTAAAGTAATCTCAAAGGATTAGTATTTTAAGGAAGGTAAAAAGAAAAGATAACCTTTCCTTTTTAAAGAGGAAAAGTACTTTCTACTATCTTGTAGAGGAAAGCCAGACATAGGGCTGGCCACTAGCTAAACATTTATCAGCATGAACTTTAACGCTCATACCTGTACTATGTCCTGAAAGAGTATTGCTCATCAATACTAACTAGTGTCTATACTGGGGCAGAACTTTTTCAGGTAGGAGTTCACACTTGTTCTAGTTTGAATATAAGACCTTCTTTTTCTTGTTTTTTCTCACATTTTCCTGCACTATGAGCACCTTGCATGCCACAGATCTCAATCTGCTCAACAAGAAAACATGGACAGGGATTCCCAATTAGCAAGTGTGTCTGTTGTACCTCGCTGTGCAAAATACATTTCAGGAATACAAATCTTAATTGCTCATCCTGACCAAGAGATCATCCACACTTAGTAGCAGACACTGAGTGCTGAGGAAGATTCTATGACACAGCATGATTCTACCCATAGCTTTCAATAACCTTTGTTCTCCAAACAGGTCAGTCTTTTTTTCTGATGAACCCGCAAGTATGGGATATACTGCAGGCCAATTTATTCCATCCTGACCTTTGCTTCCCAGGCAGAGCACAGAGAATTGGACAGAAGGCTGATTGCTACTACCTCCTTGCCGGGCTTTACTGAAAGGCTGCAAACAGACAGCTTTTCAGCCCAGCTGTCTTGGGAAGTAAATGCAATGGTAGAAAGCTACTGACTGTTATGAGAAGTGTTAGAGAGGTACACTGGGCAGCAGTTGTCAGAGGAGTTATGCACGAAATGACTGAAATGAAAAGGGAAGCCAGATCCACAGACTCTGACTTTGCTAATGTTCTGAGGAATCACAGTGCCATGGCTAGGTTCATGGAATCAAACTCTTCCTGATGAAGAAAGCAACAACCATACAAGAGGGACAGACCATAGAACTGTTGGTGTGGGCATGCATGTGAGGCTATTCAAAATGTCACTGATGATAGAAAAACAGACTCATATTAGAAAATTAGTTCCTTACTGACATACCCACTCCACTTCCTTACCTGCTTCTGCACTCCAAGCCAGAAGAGCAGGTTTTGAAGACTCACCACGTGGACTGGGGAGAAGCTGTCTTTCCCAGCCATACATTATAAGATACCCCAAGCTAGCTTTCTGGTTTTTGAGCATCCACAGTTTCATTCTGCATCCTATACACTTTTAAAATAGTCTCTCTTTATCTGATGAAAGAGACATGACCAGCTCTCTGTTTCCTGTCTCTTGATTTCCTTTAATGCAAAAGTCAAGTTTTCAATGTCATAAAAGGGATTTACCTTTTTACACAGGTTGGAAAACCTCGTGTGGGGACTGCCTGTAGGCTAAGCTCAACTCAAGTTAATGGCTTTCTCTGTGGTGTGATTGGCATAAAGCAAAAAAGGTAGAAGATGGAATAAAGTGAGAATCAGACGCTTGGCTTGTAGTGGTTAAATCCTAGTTATTTGTGTGGGAGATTAATTATGTAGCTCAGAATAACTTTTCAACTCAAAACCTGCATAGTTGCCAGAATGTAAATCTCATGCAAATTTTGCAGATGAGGTAACTACAGCATGGGGTGCAGTTTTCCCATCTTTCACAGACTGCTGCTTTATGAAATCATTGCAATTAGCTATAGGTAAAATAATCAAAAAGTGATATGGCTTCATGGGAAATACAGCAGAATTATACAGTCTCAGGATCATAAGCTGAATATTGGTGAATATCACATTTTTCATTTATGGGTTGACTGTTTACTACTATGTGACCAAAAAATTTTCAAACCTTCAAAATAACTGTTTCCCTTTTTTCTCAGTTATTTCTTTCTTCCGTTTGCTACAACTTCTCACATATTGCTTATTAAATTTCCTAACTACCATTTGCAAACAACAGTTTTAATTCACGTGGAATAATAATTTCATACATCTTAATACCTTAAATGTTTCAAAGACAGCTCCTTCTGGTGTATCCTGAGGAGTCTTTAATAGATACAAAGCTTGTGCTGCAGAAGTTGGTATTCTACATGTGTTGCTAGTGAGAAAATCAAAGACAAATCCAGTACTTTTCCCCTCTATGACTTGACTTACTAATTAGTTTGTTGTGTTAGCTGCAAGCTTGAAAAATTTTTAAAAAACTTTAATCTGAACATTTCATGAGGATTGGAGTAAGTGAATTTGCAGAGCGGTTGGAACTAGATGATCTCAAGTTCCTTTCCAACCCTAAGCATTCTATGATTCTATGATTATACTGTAGCAATCACAGTAATGTTATTTCCATTTGTGCTGTAACACATTTTATGAATGTGCTACAGGAATTGCAATTCAAATTTTGGGTATTATTTTCTTTTTAGAGCTAGTTAAATTCAAAAGTAGGGAAGAAAAAATTATAGTATAAGTGATCTGTCATTACAGCTGTTTTCAAAGAATGTCATAATACGCAGACTTTTAAGGCTTATACAGGGTTGGTATTAAACATACTGATTATTCAGCTTCAACTATAGTTTTGGAGACCAGTCTTTAATTTTGGAATACAATGAAATAAAAGAAAATATGTCCATTGTACTCATTATTATAAAAGAATACTATTCAGAAATGAATAGAATACTAGTCAGAACTCAATCAAATACTAGTCAGAACTGAAATAAAAATCAGGAGGATGAAAGTAACCTGCTGGTAAAACATGATTTTTTTTCTTAATAATATTGCAGAAAATATTTTCTCTTTCTGACAGGAAAAAATAAATCTCTGTAGTTAAGTCAATAAATTATTCCTGACACATTTGCTAAATATTTGGGGAATTAGGCAACTTGCATACTAAAAATATTTTACTAAAAATATCTTATTTTTAAAAGTCTATCACCTATTTCCAACAAATTCTCCTAATTGTCTCATTTTATGCAACCACCATACAACTCATCAGTACTCTTCTTCATGTAGATTAAAATTGAAGTATGACTTCAGTCAAACAAACCAAACCAATAATAATAAAAAGCCCAAACAAAACAAACAAACCCCACACACACAACAACAACAGAAAACAATAGTAACAGAATGCTGCTAACCCTATTTTCTTTTTTTGAAGTCTAGTCCTAAATATATGTCCTTGTTGGTTTAAGAAGACTAGAAACTTGATATTTCCTGAAGGATTAGTCATCAAAATGCAAATCAACTTCCTCAAAGGACTGCTGTCATTGAGACAGTGGGTGGTTACTTCTATCTTCTTGAGATTTTTAAGGACATTCTAAACAAAGGTGTTCCTGGTGTGCATCCTGACTGCTGTTTAAATGGTCAGCCTAAACTTTGCTGTCAGGAAGAGAAAGTACTGCTTCTTTCCTGTAAAGTGCTCATAATATAGCTAGAGCTTAAGAATCTGATGAGGATTCTGAAGAGATCACTTTTTAGTTATTTATCTGTACAATTCTGCATTGCAATTAGCTATCTTAAATTGCAGTCTTACCGTTTAAATAATTCTAATTTAAGTAGTCTTCATGACTTAAGAATGAGAGGGAAAGAAGATGCTTTAATTAAATTACATTGGAAATGAGTTTAAGCATAAGAAGGAATAACTTTATCCGTGATAAATTCAAAGCTCTTGGCTGAATATAGCATTCTCATGTCAATGTAAATTCTAATAATTAATATTCTGCCATATAAAAGAACACTAATTTCTATCAGTTTAATCTTGCTTATTACAGCATATTATGTGGTCAATACTACAAATACATCATTAGCCAGCCTACAGTTAATGTAACTGCTAGCATTGCTTTGGTCCAATACATGGGCAGATCTAAAGGCAAAATATCAATTTAATTGGACCATTTTTATTCCTCTCTCTTTTCTTTTTCTTCTTTTTAATAATGATATAGATATACTTACAATGTTACTTGTGATGTAAAGAATACTGGCTGAAATTCATGTTCTGACTTTTCCATGCACGATATATTGGTTTATATTTTTTACAGATGTGAAAATAATTGCATTCTTTTTAATTTTTAAACTAGTTTTTGAAACAGATTAAAAAAAGAGAGAGGAGAGGATGAAAAAAAAAATAAAAGAAAGGAAGAGAAAGGTAAAGAAAAACAATTAGAGTTACATACTGTTACTACATAGTAATAGCCCTGGGAAGTAATCTTCCAAAACCTTCCAAGCCTTTTCATGTTTGAAAGTATTGTTTTTGACATTATTAATATTGGTAGCAAGTGAAATGCTCCTTTGTCATTTGATGTCTGATTGTGAAAGCCTTTTGCCATTATGGTTATTGTTCTCATCATGTGCTGCTTTAGCATGAACAAGTCATGTCTCTGTTGTCGTTAATGGTCTGTTATTAATAAATATCCTCAGTTATTGACAGATTTAGTTGAATAATTGTCATGTTCTACCTCAGATTTGTCTGCAGGCTCTGGGACTGTGATAGCATGCCAATGCTTACATAGGCTTGCATTGATATAAAAAGTTTTTTCATAAAACCTGCAGAACACAGCCTCTTAATTATACTGCCTACATTTGCAATACCTTGATAGTTGTTCTGAAGAGTCATTCAAGTTCTCCAGGACAGAGAACTAGCTCAGAGTAGCTCTTGTTGTATTGCTTGATAAATATGAATTACATAAAACTGCATTGCATTGCATTACATAGCATTTTGAATCTTTCCTACTTTGCTGTGACTGTCCAGCACCTAATGTGTAACTTTTAACTGCTATAAGCGCACCACATGATCACACTGGCAATTTCAAAAGCAAGCCACACCTTGTCCTGGGTTCAGCAGCAGTAGTCATTTTTCTCCTTGGTAGCTGGAGCAGCGTTGATAACACCAGTGTTTTCAG
>JARCZZ010041942.1:0-12137 GCA_030323915.1 Brotogeris chrysoptera
CCGGCCGCGGCCGGACCTCCCCGTTCCGCAGCCCCGCTCGGCGCTCCCGCTGCACCGCTTCCGGCCGAACCACGATCATGCCCAAGGCCCCGCCCGGCCCGGCCGTGCCCCGCGGACCGGGGGGGGGGGGTTCGAGACCTCCTGGCGCGCGGTCGGGGGTGACTTCATCGCGTCGCGTTTCCGCCCGCGCCAGACGTGCGCGGGAGCGCTGCCGGTGTCGGCCCGGGTGCCGATAGCTGCCAGACCTCCTTCCCAAGGCACCGAGCGAGCGTTTTCGGGTCTGGGAATGCTGCGAGGAGCGGTCTGAGGCGGCTTGTCTCTACCGGCGGGAAGACGCCACCGGGACTCCTTGCAGGCCGCTCTCCACTGCCTGGCTGCAGCAGCCCCCACACTCGCTCCCACAGCTCCTTCTCCCTTTGGGAGCGGCCTCTTCCCCGCTCTCCCTGCGGTATGCGTCCCGGCACTACGAGCCACTCTGGACCACACCTCTTGCTTGCTTCCTTATCACCTAACAGTGCCTGATTTCCCCTCTCACCAGAGCGACTTCACAAACCATCTGTTGCTGTTTGCCCAGCTCCTGCCAAAACTGTATTTCCAATTCACTGAGCCCAGGTCTCTGCAGGGAATCATGCTGACCATGGTTCTGGATTACCACCTTACAGACCCTCTGCCTTTTGGTTTTAATAAGAGCTTTCCTCCAACTCCCCCACCTCTTCAGAACTACTCTCCTGAGAATGTGCCTAGACATCTCCATCCCAGTCCTCCACATCTGGGACCACACTCAGCTTCTGAATTTGAGCAATAGAAGGTGTGTGTATTTGCTTCTGCCAGTAGATTTCAATTCTTTGCTCCAATGAATGCATTCACTTTCTCTTCTCAGTTCTTCTTTTAAACTACCTCCACCTGCTTCTCCAAATTATCCCTTTCTGGTCTTCCAAAAAAAAAACAGTCCTGTGCCTGTACCCAGCACATGCCCCCAAAGGGCTTCAGACTAGCCTGCTGCGTTAAATTCCTAGTACTCCATTAAATACCAACTGTTTCAATGAAAATCTTATACAAAACTGTTACTAGCTCTTTTTTATTGAGACATTTCAAAAACTGACCTCACATGTAACTAAATATGATGGGGCACATGCTCTCTCTACCATCTCCCCAGGGTTGTTCGGTTCTCTCTACCAGCACTGGTGCGTCAAACTACTTCTTTGCCCAGTACAGGCCTAGGGGTGCAGGGGCACATCTGTGCTGCTGTATCAACCCCTCTATTCACACAGTGCTGACTAAGCCAATTTCACTGCCACGGAACCAATCAACTCAGGCTAATTTAAGGGGTCGGAGGAAGGGAAGGAGAGGTAGGTTTTGGGAGGTGGGTAGAAATACGGAAAGATATAGACAATAAAATTGTCTTCCCATTTTCTAGGATTATGCCACCTACTCATCTGATATTTTAACAAATTACGAACAGTTCTGCATTTAAAAGATGGGCTTACACAGAATGCTGTTATGGATGACATATTAAAGGAACCAGAGCAGCCAACATGCTTAAAAAAGGAGACCAGAATGCAGACTGCAAAAAACAGGAGTGCAGCTTCTCCATCCAGGTAGTGCTTGGAGAAGATGTTATACTCTCAAGTGAACCGTAACTCAAGTGAAACACAATTATGCTTCTCCTTAACTATAATTCTATCTTGACGATGGTTCCTTCATGGCTGGCTTCTCATCCAAATGCTCTTTATCTGGAAGAAAAATTGTATTAGTTATCACTCAGAACTCAGTAATATTTACTAATTCACAGAAATGCTGCTCCACATGTATTTGGCACCTATTAAAAAAGTATATATGAAACTTTACTTCTAATTTAGATAGCTGTTCAAAGTAAAGTAAGTCATCTGCTACCAGTACAGCCACAATCTAAACTGAAGCAACACTTTGCACGAAGTACAAATTACACTACTCCTTCAGACTAGCTTATTATGTTAAATTCCCAGTACTCCACTAAATACCATCTGTTTCAGTCAAAGTCTTTTGTAGAACCATTAGTACCTCATATTTGTTACTGCATATGAGAAACTGACCTCAAGTGTAACTAAACACTGACTACTGCTTAAACTGGTTAAAGTTGACATTTCCATTAGAAATGGGGTGAGGGAGCAGGGAGGCCCTCTGGAATGGAGTATATTTCATAATGAAAAGTATATTAACAGTATTACAATGAACTCCTGACTGAATGCACAAAAAAATCCAGTAACCCACAACACATTTCTAAATAACCGCATTTGTTCAGAGTAAAGGCACTACTTCAAACTCATTTTGTGAATTCTCAAAATTCTCAATCTGAACTTCAGATTGCTCCATCGCTAATGCACCTTAAGGCTTTCGGTTTTTTGGGTTTTTTTAAACAGCTGCAGATTACCTCAGAAAGTCAGACAAGCACATTTCCTCCTGCTTGCAAGATGGTGATATAGGTAAAGGAAGCATGTTTCCTCTGCTTTTCTGTCTCACTTTCCATTAGGAATAAGCATACAAATAATCTGTCTCCCTATACTTGAACAGCAAGGTTTAGCTATTCAGAGCAGGTTATTTATGGTAGTATACCCAGTAACAGAAAGGACAAAATCTTATTGCTAAAGCACATGGATACTTACCTTTCAATTTTTGTTTTAAGTCTGATGGGATTTCGTGTACCACTGATGCCATTTCCTCCAGATGTTGAAAGGATACCAGCAAAGATGACAGAGAATGTTTTAATTCATGAAGGGATTCTGGTGACGGCATCTTGGTAAATTCTTCATCCAAGCAGAAGAGTTCTTGAGGACTGGAAAATTCATCAATTCCTCTTTTTTCTGGTGCAAGACTTGGGGATGATACTGAGCTTCCAGATTCACCTCCATCAGGTATTTGATGCACCTCCTTTTCACTTGTAGATGGTGTCTTTTCCAGCGCTTTGTGTAGGTTGAATAGGGACTGCACATCTAGCTTTGATCTTTCAATACCTTCCTCATTTTTTGAAACACCTGTTTCGTATGAGCTGTCCATTACAACAAAATCAGACTCAAAGTTTGAAGATTGGCTGGTATCTATGCTACTAAGTTCTTCTCCATCAAGACTTCCTTCCAATGTCTCAGCCAATATCCCCAAGCAGGCAGTTTCATCATTGACAGAATTTAACAATGAAGATACATTCCAGTGCAGCATCCTACCCATTAAGGAACCCTGAAAACGGTCTGACGGTAGAACATTCATTCCACAAGTGTTTTCTGAACACACATCTGTAGTATTCATGATGCTGTTTACATATTGAGAAGTATGTTCTTCTAGATCATCTACAGAACTATTGTTCAAAACAGTGTATTTTAACCCCTGTGCTTCAGTTCTCTCACTTTCTTGTATTCCAGATGCTTCTGAAACTGGAGATTCAATATGACTTATCCTCATCTGCTTTTGAGGTCTAAACTCAGTACAACTTAATTGGGACTTGCTTTCTGACAAGGCAGGATCAAAATCAGGTACAGAAGATGCAGGGTCAAAACACTCAAATCTAGAGTCTGCCATCTTACAGGTGTAAGCATCCACTGGAGCTTCTTCTATTGTTACCTCAGGTACGTTCAGCTTTATGTCTGATGAGTCCTCAGTCTGAATAGCTTTTCTCCATGGTCTTCTGGCTTCTGTAACTATATGGAACAAATCAAGGAAAAAATTGATTACATTCTATCCTGGTTTTAGCTGTAACAGTGATTTATTTTTTTCTTACTAGTAGCTAGTGCAGTTCTGCATTTTGGCTTTACTCTGAGAACAATGCTGGTAACACACCAATTTTTTAGTTGTTCCTCAGTAGCGCTTACCCTAATCAAGGACTTTTGAGTCTTATGCTCTGCCAATGAGAAGGGGCACAAGAAGCTGGGAGGAAAAAGAGACAGGACACCTGACCCAAACTAGCCAAAGTACACTACTGCCCAAGTTACTCATGACTGTGAAACGTGCTGCAATTAAGGAAGCTAAACAGTTAAAACCTCTTTGGTACGGAGGATGATAGCTGAAGCACAAATATGGGGAGGCCTGGCAGATTGATTATATCACACTCCCACCAACCCACCAAGGCAAGTGCCACGCGCTTAACATGGTGGAAGCAACCACTGGATGGCTGGAAGCATACGCTGTCCCCTACGCCACTGCCTGGAACACTATCCTGGGCCTTGAGAAACAGATTTTGGGCACCCCAAAGAGAATTGAGTCAGACCATGGGACTCATTTCCGGAACAGCCTTACAGACACTTGGCCAAAGAGCATGGCATTGAGTGGGTGTATCACATCCCCTACCATGCACCAGCCTCTGGGAAAATCGAACGGTACAATGGGCTGTTAAAAACTACACTGAGAGCAATGGGTGGTGGGACTTTCAAACATTGGGATACACATTTACCAAAGGCCACCTGGTTGGTCAACACCAGAGGATCTGCCAACAGGGCTGGTCCAGCCCAGTCAGAACTTCTACATACTGGGGAGGGGGACAACATTCCTGTGGTGCACATAAGGAATTTCATGGGCAAGACAGTCTCGGTTATTCCTGCTTCAGGTAAAGGCAAACCCACCCTTGGGATTGTTTTTGCTGAGGCACCTGGATATAGTTGGTGCGTAATGCAGGAAGATAGGGAAGTCTGGTGTGTATGTCAAAGGGATTTAATTTTGGGTGAATACAGCCAATGAACTCAATTATATGCTGTTGCCTGCTATATAACACTTCTATAGCAGATAAATGCCCATCTCTGCCACTCTGGGCTTTGAAAAGAAAACATGCTGTCATGATCATCAGCACAGAATAAAAATCATGGGAAAAGCCAGCAGCAACAGTGGGAGTCTCCCAGTACTGTCCTCAGGTCACCAGCAACTGAACCTGACTTCTCTTCAGTCATCACCCCAAAGAAAAATAGACTCTGATGAGACCAAACACATTCAGTCTTGTCGCCAGCAGGCAAGAATCCAACACTACAGTCTCTCCTGCCCTAAAAGACTGTTAAAACAGATAAAGCCCAACATCATGGACTGAATGAACTCAGCAAACTTTATAGGGGTGGTCCATGGACTAAGGAATGATATCTGCCTCTGTGTGTGCATGTATATGTCTCTCCAAAAGACAAGAACTAATGGCATGTTGAAAAAACTGCGGAACCTGAGCATGATGTAAATGGCAAGGAGAAAGGGGTGGACACTGTCCTGGGTACAGCTGTAACAGTTACTTTTCTCCTTCTTAATAGCTGGTCTGGTACTGTTGTCCTGGGTTCAGCAATAGCAGTCATTTTTCTCCTCCTTAGTAGCTACTGCAGTGCTGTGGTTTTGACTTTCAGCCTGGGAACAGCGCTGATAACACCGATGGTTTTAGTTGTTGCTCAGTAATGTTTACTCTGACACTTTTCTGAGTCTCATGCTCTGCCAGGGAGGAGGGGAAGCCAAGACAGGACACCTGACCCAAAAGAGCCAAAGAGGTATTCCATACCACAGCACGTCATGCCCACTATATAAACTGGGGGCAGTTACCCAGAAGGATTAGATCACTGCTCGGGTTGGGCTGGGTATCGGTCAGCAGGTGGTGAGTGGTTGTATTCTCTTCCCTTGTCGCTTCCCTTATCATTATTATTGGTGGTAGCAGTAGTGCTTCGTGTTATACCTTAGCTACTGGACTGTTTTTATCTCAACCTGTGGGAGTTACATTCTTTCAATTCTCCTCCCCATTCCTCCACAAGAGGGGGGAGGAAGTAGGGGGGAAGTGAGGGAGCGGCTGTGTGGTTCTGACTTACCAGCTGGGCTTAAACCACAACTGTGTTTCAGCTTTAGTCTGAGAACAATGCTGATAGCACACTGATGTTCTAGTTGTTGCTAAGCAGCGCTTACCCTGATCAAGGACTTCTCAGTCTCTCATGATCTGCCAGCGATGAGGGACACAAGAAGCCGGGAGTAAGCACAGACAGGACACCTGACCCAAACTAGCCAAAGGGGTATTCCATACCACAGCACTTGTGAGAGACCCAATCTGAAAGCAGACTCCACTGTCCATTGTCTCAAAGACTGGTATAAGAAGCTAAGATGGAATTCCACCTGTCTTTGCCTCAGAGATGGGTGGGAGGAGTTAAGACTTCCATCATCCACTGCCTGAGGGATGAGTGGGAAAGAGCTAAGACTCTTCTCTCCATTACCACAAGGACTAGGGGGAGATGTAATCAGTTCTGCATAAGGCTGGGTTTGGTGGCTTTATAATGAAAAGTGACTGGTACTTGAAGGTAGTTGACATAGGTTTGGGTCCTTAGGACCTTACTACAAAAAAAGGTGGGAAAAAGAATAGAAAAACAGGACCTGGGGATGGGGAGTGTCTGGGACTAGCAGATATCCAGGATGGGCACAGTTAAACTGGCTGATAGGTGAAAGGACAGGATGAATGCTATGTTAATGAACCCATTAAGCTGGTGTAAACATCTACTGGGGAGTATCCTGGACTAGCAGTTTAACTGATAAGTAGAAGGACAGGATGATTGCTATGTCTGTAATGTTAATTAAGCTGGTGCTTCAAAGACTGCCAGCAGTTATGAAGATTGTTGGAAGAAGTAAACAACCCTCAAAGACCACCACCACATTTTTGTATGTAAGTATGCCCAAATGACTATATAAGGATGGCCTGTGTGGCAATACAGGGACACTGGTTAGAAGAAGCTATCCCCCATGTCTCCTAGTGCCACAATAAAGAATACCTGCTTGTCAACTTCAAACTTTGTTGACGAGTTTGTTCCTGGAGTTTTCTCCAAATCAATTATCCCAAGAACTGCTGCAGATGTGTGTGTGCAGACACATGCAGTTGAAGAGCTGGCTGCATGACCAGGGAAACTGTTCCACCAGGAATATGTAACACGTGACATGAAGAACAGAAGCACACTCCCCAAATCATTACAAAAGGGGGAAAAGGTAATCACCAAGAGGCACATCTCCAGGGAGCCAGTGCCACAAGGACGACCCAGGAAGGATACCTGCATGAGGACACTCTCCATCGATGACTGCTATTGACCCTGAGGGACATCCTCCACGAGACATCACCATGAAGGCAACTCCACGAGACACACTCCACAGGGTACCTTCAAGGGGACTTCCTCCATGAGGACACACACCTCCAGCAGCTACTACAGACTCTTGGGGACACTTTGCTCTGATACCGACTATGAACTCTGAAGGACTCCACCAACACAACGACAACAGATGCCCGGGACACCGCTGGATCCACGGTGGTGACTATCTGTCTCTCTCTGCACCCTGAATCCTTGCTTCATTTTCTACCTTTTTTCTCCAGTCTGTCCTATCACTATCCCCCCTTATTACAATAATTTCCCTTTTTTATAATAAATGTCTTTTTGTAATAAACTTATTAATCAATTACAGCACTTGACCTAGTTTGAGTCTAAATTTCACTCTTGGGATCACAAACTGAAACAGGGTTCGACTAAGGGGGTTTCTCTAATCAGATCCTGACATTAAATTGGCATCACAGACAGGATCTCTTGCAGTGAAAAGTATCTTAATGTTACATAAAGGGTAAGGTATTACATGTATACCTCTCAGGGATGTAAGGGGTAGACTTTGTTGAAACAGACGTGCTGCCTCCCTGAGACGACTACCCCAACCTGCTGCTGCATTTCACTTGCTCTGTATTACATTCGTACCTCTCAGGGACTTAAGGTGTGGGTTTTGTTGAAGCAAAATTTGCTGCCTTCCTGAGACTATTGTTTTGCATTTTACTTGCTTTGTATTATGTGCATACCTCTCTGGGAGGTAAGGGTAGATTTTGCTAAAAAAAAAAAAAAAAAAAAAAAACCACACAAAACAAAAAAAAAAAAAAAAAAAAAAAAAAAAAAAAAAAAAAAAAAAAACAACACCCTGCTGCCTCCTTGAGACCACTGCCCCAACCTATTGCTGTATTTTGTTTGCCTTGTATTACCTGGGTACCTCTCAGGGACTTAAGGGGCAGGTTTTGTTGAAACAAAATGTGCTGCTTTCCTGAGACAACTGTCCCATTCAGAAATGAATAGCAGTGAAGCTGCCTCCCAGGGCAGAAATGTGTTGTATGGTCTTTTAGAGAAACATGAGGCTCACCCCTCTCTGCCAGGGGTAGAATGGGCCAAGAAAAATTGGCATAATTTGCAAGTGTGACAGAGCAAGCACGTGCAAAACTCCAAAGAGTTAATCAATTATCTGTGCTGTACTGCGCACCAGCTTGGCTACTGCAGTAGAGGCTAGAGAATAACAAACAGCTGAATCTCAATTCATACAAACTTTAGAAGACCTGGTCAGAGCCCTGCAGGACTAGGTACTTAACTTAAAAGAACAGTTAAACAAAGAGAAAAATCAGGCTAACTACTTGCAATTAACCCTGAAAGAGCAACTCCTGGCAGAGAAAAGCACCTTCCCAGGGTCCTAGAAAATAACTGAATACCCCACAGTGACCTGGAAGAGGTGGGACTAAGGTCAGAAAAATTAAATGTTCCTGCCGTTTCTCTCCAACCCTTGAGAAAAACTGAATATACTTAAAAAGACAGAGAGGACAAATTACCACCAAATAGATTCCGTTTACTGCTGCAGAATTAGCTAAACTTAAAAAGGAATTTGGTGGTACGCCAGAAGAATCAGAAACCAAGTATGTTTGGAGAGTATTGCTGTCTGTGGGAGATGAAATTTTACTAAGTGAGCAGAAAGCTGAGGGATATTGCGGGCCAGTATTTTTATCCACCGGTGACCACCGTGCACTCTGGTCCTTAACTCAAAGAGCAACTTACTGGGCTGGAAGACTTAACCTTTTGGAAAGGGAGATCCCCTTGCCATCCTGGTGACAGTTGACCAGTTAGTAGAAAATGTACAGAAAGCAGCATGTCTGCAAATGATGTATGATCAGAAACTTAGGCTTAAACACGAGTCCCCAATGATGATACTGGTCGATCTCGAACATATGACTCCCCTCATTCAAGGTCTTCCCAACTCCCCAAAAGCTGCGGGGATCCAATTGAAGAGAAAGATACAAGCAACATCCCAAAGTGAAAGGGCCACTGCTACCCTGGAAGGACTGCTATCACCTGATCAAAAGGCAGAAAATAAATATGGACATGGGGGGAAGTTGCCCAGGAATTGATTAATTATGGAAGAAAGTATGGTCCCATGAATATTTCTAGTAAAACTGATACTAAGGATCTGAGGATAACAGAGGTAAAAACCCTTCTCGCCTGACTAATGGAAAATGCCAGACAACCCCTCCTTGCCCAGGAGGTAGAAATATTCCTAATAAAAGGCAAAGATTGTGGACACTGGGATGGCAAAAGGGTATTCCTAAAGATTTAATGGATGGATTAACCACTGATAAAATTGGAAAAGCTGGTGTTAGAGTGGCCTGAAATAAACCCCATGGGCCCCAGAGAAAAGGAAAAATGTGGAAGGCCCCAGTGCTCCCACCACTAACTAGCTCCACCCCTTCACTGTGAGGAGAGGGGTGGAGGGTGGATATGTTTGACAGCTCACGGAAAATAATTAAGGTGAATTACTTGTTTTATGGGACCTGATCTGGTGCCACACTTTTCACTTGCTTTGTATGTTTTGTATGACCTCATAGAGAGTTCAACCCCTAATGCTATTGCCAATTGTTCCACAAGATTTACAGGATTTTGCAATTTTGTTACATGGTTTCTCCCTTGGTTGGGAGTGAGTGAATTAGCGAAGACTGTAAATAGATCTGCAGTAATTAAAAACACTGAAACAAAATGGTAGATGCTGTAGAGGCATTACAGATGGAGGTATCCAGCCTATCCCAGGCGACACTGCAAAACTGTATGGCCCCTGATTTGCTATTAGCTTCCCAAGGAGGCATTTGTGCAATTAGAAATACAAGCTGCTGCACACACATGGATCAGAGCAGTAAAATATTTACAGTTTTGGCTGAAATTTGGGAACAGACAAATCTTGCATCAAGTCACTAGAGATGATACCTCATGGTTTTTGAGGAGTTATGGCACAAACTTGGCTACCAAATTGGACATGGTTAAAGAACCAGTTTGTAATAACTATAATAATAACCACCCATGTTTGTACCCCAGCAGGTATAATTCAACACTGCTGTTCACAATAGTGCTTCAGAATTAAATATGGGAAAATAATATGAGATGAGGCTTATAGGATAAATGTGTATCCTGTAAGCCTCAAAGAAGGGAATTGTAAGCTGAAATGCTAAGCTGTAAATTAAAACCACTCTGTTAATTGTAAGCTGTAAATTGGGACACCTCTGTTGAGAGCAAGATGGGGCTGGTCCTTCATGCTAATGAACAAATAAGAACAAACTGACCTAAAGTGTGGACATAATTGTTAAGTAATTCACAAAAGGCTGTTGCATAAGCACAAGTGAAGAGGTTAATCAGCAGACACAGTGAAGAAGACTATCAATGACCACCAGAGACCCCTCAACCACCAGCCAGCAAGGAAGCACACGTGTAATTAAAATGCAAATATTGTAATTTTGTAACACAATTAAGTGTACCTTAATGCCATCGTTTCTTTAAGCCTACTATGTTGTGCTACAGGGTAAGCCTGTAAGGGTTGCAGCTTCACTGAAGTAGTTGTCTTCTGTGACATGTAAAAAGTCAATGAACTGATCACATTTTCCAACAGTGGGTATTATACAATCAAGTTTCCAACTTACGCAGATTTTCTGGAGTTCGGGGAATTTGTTTTCTTGTTAGAAATGGGTCAAAACACAATAAGCTAATAAGATCTTCTAATGCCATTCCTTTTTCCTCACCAGTCGGAGTTGACTCAGACATCACTGCGTCTGCAACCTGTAGGATGTTAGAAAAGGGAAATCCTGAGAAAGCAAAATAACCGCCTCTTTATTTCTGTCAGTTACAGCTCAGAATAAATCCACTGTCTCCTACAAACACAAAATTAAGATAGGGGACTGAAATCAGAACTCAATTTTAAGTACCATCACCATCTAGGTTAAAGTATGAGAAGTTACATAAATCATACCATGATTCCACTGAAAGTTCTATTCATTTCACCATGATTTGAAAATATAACTGCACAAGCTCCATGCTTTCAGGGTGTATTTAACTGGGCAGCCACCCCTAAAAGTTAGTGACGTCAATTACCATCTATCAGAAAAAAGGAACTTTTGACACAGATTACAAATGGCATGTTATAATTAGAAATTGGTTCTCTGAACTTAATGACCATTTATATAATAACAGGAGAGGGGAGAAAAAAAACTAGAAATAAAAAGACTTTTACTAACCTGTTCTGCCAGATCATCTCTGGCTTTCTCAAGGAGGTTTTTGACAGTATAACCTGCATTCTCCTCTGTTTCTGAAAAGGCAGACTCATCCTTCCCATTTCTTAACATGTCTTGAGACAGAGGCTTTTCTTCCACCTTGCAAGTTTCAATAGGTAAGTCCTAGAGAAATACACAAGAATTGTCAAATTTTAAACTCAAGTGTCATAATAACAGAATGAAGAGGAAACTACTGTGCAAATTCTCAACAGCCATGGTCACAGTGCTTAGTTAATAAAATATTTCTGTCTTAAATTCTAACTAAACATATTTTTAGAATTGTATTTAAAGTAGGATGCAAGTAGTGGCTAGGATACAGTGTTGCAGAGCACATATGACTCAACTGCAACTACCTTTAACATTCTCCAGGACAACGGGGAGGACCATAGAAAGGTTAGGCGGATTGACAGGTTAATAAATGGTTATAACAGCAGCGCCGTAGTCAGGGCCTTGGGTATCTAGAATATTGGACTCAATTTGGGAGGCCAGGTCTCCTGGAAACTGGTGAAGCTGGCCTGTCAAGGGGAAGAGTGGTTTCAGTAGGAGACTTGCCAGGCTGGTCAAGAGAACTGTAAGCTAGACATGTTGGGGGAGGGGGGCATCATTCCATTCCAACACACCCAGGCAGTTGCCAGCACCTATAGTAAATGTTCAGAGCAATGTAGAAATATTACAGCTGCTCCAGCCAATGAGCTGGCTTCATTTGGAGCTCGGCTCAGATGTCCCTATACAAATGCCCGTAGCATGGGGAACAAACAAGAGGAATTAGAGATGTGTGCACATCTACGGGGGTATGATATAA
>JARCZZ010041948.1:9505-21283 GCA_030323915.1 Brotogeris chrysoptera
CTATGTGGCTGTTGAGCTGCCTCAGCATGCTCTGGAGTGGGAAGGTCTAAACACAGACCTTGGGAAGGCTGTGGCAGAGACATACCTTAAGGTAATGAGTAATTGCTGACAAAACTTTCCAATGTTAGACGTGGGTTTTGGTATGGACTACTGGCAGTACTGAGTTTTTTGGTCCTTTCTTTGTGATTATTTTGTTCCATACAAACTAGTAAATTATTGAAAAAAAATAGTGTTTGATATAATTCTTTATCCTTATTATCAGGAGCATAAATGTCATTATTTAAACCTTGTTCCAGTGGAATCAACTGAAACTTTGTTTCTGATTTTGTTGAGACCAGGACTAAAACAATCCATACTGATGTGGGAAATGAAAGTAGCCAAATGTTTTGAATGTGATTGAATGCGTATTAAACATGATACCATCATTCAACTTAATAGGCATAATAAAAAAAATAGATTTAATGCAGCCTACAAGGAATACAAATGAATTAATTTATTTGCAAAACATTTCAAAAGTCAGAATGATAACTTAAAAATAACTGCTATGCCAAAAATTAATAAGGTAATGACAGCTTCATTAGCTTTAAAAATGTGCATAATTTACAAGAAAGTTTTATTAGCATTGAGGTGACATTTTCTATTTTATTCAGATTAAAATTGTGTAAATAGGCCATTTGAAATGCTCACATTATGTATTAAAATTAACTATTCAGGAATTAATTCTTCAACTTCTCCTGAGTGTTATCCTTATTCACACAAGAAGTCCAATTGACTAATGGCATTCTTCAGGCATAATCAGTTGACAATGGGACAAGCATAAGAATTACTCATGTGAAAAATACCAACCCCAGTACTCTTTATTAAATTATTGCTGATGAAGGTCCTTTTCAGGCAACTAGCTATTTCCCTTGCTGTGCAGCAGAGGGAAATTCTTTTGTGATCTCAGTGGATGATTGGTTTCTTTCCTGACACATTGCAGGGATTAAACAAAATGCTGTGGAGAGACAGCATGAAGGAGTGGTGGTGGTAGGCCAAGTGCACGGGTTTTTTTTACCTAGAAAAATTAACATAGTCCTTTTAAGAGCGTGCATCAGGTGTATTTACGAGTCCAGACCAGTAAAAAGCCTTCTCTTCTCCCTTATAGATACTTGTTTTATAAGGTATGTGCATTTGGGAAAGTGGTTAATTTTGAGGAAATTATCAGCAAAACTATTGAGACTTACTCTGTTCCTTCAGTGCTGCACAACACCAGGGATAAGTGCATCCTCTCACACAGCCTTGGCATTAAGGTAGAGTTTCATTTTGGGGATTATTTGGAGACATCCTTTAACATTTTTCTTGGGGCTACAGGAATGTTTTACAATAATTTTTAAGATCTCCATAGGCACTGAGCATGAGGATCACTCCCCCTGAGCTCCCCCAGGCAGTGGAAAGATTGTGGTGTACTTAAGTAGATTAGCTTTTTCATGATGCACTTCATTGAAGTGTTATTCTTAGGAAATGTTCTTCAATAGTTTTTTGTTTTGGTTTGGATTTTTTTGTCTTAGGAGAGGAAAATGTAGCAAACATGCCCATGCTGAAGTGAAGAAAATTAATTCCATGATCAGGACAAAACATGATCAAGAATGTGAAACTTTTATATTATTTTTTTCTGCTTGCTTTCTGGTAATATTATCCTTTCTGAATGGTATGTGTTTGCATGTGCTTTTTATGGCCTCAGCTCAGGACAGCGGTGGAAACTCAGAGAGTACATGTCTATCTAAATGGTTGGCCTGAAGTTCAGCTTTGTGATCTAAGTGCTGTCCTGGAGAAACAGAGACAATATCTGAGAGAACTCTAAGCAGTTGTCAGATTTAGTAACTTGTAACCAATATTCATTGCAAATCCCTAAACACACCTAGTTTGTTTGCAGAGTTCTGTACAGCAAGTTTTAGTCTCTTGAGAAATATGCTTGCTTTCTATAAGCAGTCTTTCATGGGACTCCAAAACCAACCCATGGACACAGAAGGATCTGTGAACTGCGGACAAAAATACTGGTTCAATTGATGCATCAAACCAGTTCATTTCGGTACATCTTGTGTTCCTGAATCATGTGGCAACATTTTGATAACCTAAATATGGATGCAGAGCCCTGGATTTATTACGTACTTCTAATGTTTTCTACTTTTTCTAGCCATGCTTTCTTGAAACTGCGGTTCTTTGAACCTCTCTTCATCACACATAGTATCCTACTTACGTCATTGTTTTCTGTGGCTTACTAAAAAGTACATATAATTGAAATAAAAATTCTCTTGAGCATTTGCAAATCATCATCCACTATTATTATATAAAAGGATTCCTTGGGGTTTACAAGAATCACTCTTTAAAATATGTCCGCTACTCATCCAGTAATTTATAAACAAATATTACTCATCAACAAGAGATATGAAAATGATTCCTAAAGAAATCTTGTTGCCTTTGTAATATGTCAGATTTAAGCAACATGGTACATAATCCAAAAGAATTCTTGGAAAGTAAAGTCATAAATCCTCTTAAAGGACTGTTTCTTCTTCACAAATCTGGATTGAAGACTGTTGTTCTACGCTAATATCCAGAATACATTTAAATATATTTCATTATTTTTTAAAAATTGCTGACTGATCCTATTTGCCTAGTCTTCATGGTTGATCATGAAAAGCTATTGTTTTGTTTTCATTATTTGCTTTTTTGTCAAAAAGACTCACTTCTTAGTGCTCCCTAGCCTTTTCTTTCATTCGTAACAAGCTTTAGAACTAAGGTAAAGTATCGGCAGCTGTTACAACCACTGACTGCTGGATCCAGCAGCTCATATGAAGAGATTTAAAAGTAGTAATCAGAAATTAAAATGTTTTAGCGTAATTGTATAGTCTTCTTTGTGTATTCTGCTGCTTAAATAGTACAATCTTTCATTCATTGTAAAAAAAATCAATATTTGGATTGAGTTATTTCATTGAAAGAAATTAATTGGAAGTTTAGTTATATTCACAATCTTGAAGTGAATTGTTTGAAAGAATCCATCACTTTATCAGCACCTGAAGTCACAAGACTTTCAGAGAATCCCTAAGGAGTTAATGTATAATTTTAAAGCACAGCTTTCCTTCAAGCAGGAAAGCTGGGTGGTTGTAATAGAATGAAAATGGCATTGCAGGTCTGTGTGAAGAAACATGAAAGTCATAGCATAGATCTTTGTAAGCAGGCCAAAACATTTTATTAATACATGAGGTTTTTTAAACCAGGATGGAATATATCTGACTAGAGATGGAATCAGTTGTGTCACCTAAATTAATTTGCCCCTGTGTCTTGTAAATTATTTCATGCCACAAATAATTGATCAGAGACTGAAGCAGAAATGAACAATTCAGGCTCTGATTTAAAGGGAATTAATTCTTAATTAAGTTGGTTTCATTTGAATTTTCATCTTTGGTGAGAATAGACTGCTGAGCATTCACCTTACCATCATTTAGTTTAATGTTAGGAAAAGCCTTCAGAAGAGATCAAGGAACTCTTCACAGGAGTAGTACCTGAGTTTAAGACTAAGAACCAGAACTAGTATCAGTATATAGGGTCTGGTGTCATCTACTAAACAAGCTTCAGATTATTCCAAGAAGTGAGATAAAATGGCAAGGTCAGAATCCTCCATTTGCAAGGGAAAGAAGCAGTTAATCCAGAAGTCATTGCATGATGATCTCCCCTCCACAGTACTTCTCTGATGAAGCTTCTATTAAGAATTTCCAGTAAGAATTATACAGTCCTTTCTTTGTCATCTAATTGTAGTACTTTATGGGTGTTTAGGTCTAAGAATACTGAACCTCATTCCTGAATATTTCTATAACTGTAGGTATTGTTTCAAAAGACCTGCTACCTTGCACTTTGTGGTTCTTCTCTTTTATGTTAATTATTATTTATACTGTCTTGTGTTACTTGCTGGCAAATGGATATGTGTTTTCACATAGCCTAACATAGTTTGGAAACTGCATTAATCTAGCCAATTAGTATGAGAGGAAGCAGCATTACTTATTTCTTGAGACTGAATAGTTAGTAGCAATCATTCTGTATAAACAAAACAGGTGCTGAAAAAATATATTTACGTAATAAACATGCATTCAAAAAAACTATTTGACTCATAAAAGTCAAAATATTTTGAGTTACTTAGATTGTGACAGACCCTTGTGAAGAAGCTATTTTAAGGTTTTTCAGAGACCTAAATATTGATATGGCTTCCCCATAGGTTCTTCAATAATGTGTGTCAAAATTTACCCGTTTGGAAGTCTGTCTGTAAGATTCTCATTAGCACAAAACCAGACTTTTGCTTACATTTTTTTTAAAAAAGCAAACTTATAAGTGGAAATAATTGTAAGGCAAAACCAGTGTTTCAAATTTTTAAAATGGGGGGGCAGGAGAGAAGATGGAGGGGTATTCCTGAAAAGCAATTTAAAAATTCTCACCGGTGCTTATTCTTCATAAATCTGCAGTATATAAGAGTGAATTCTCCGTATTTTAGAAAGCTGAACTTTAGGCTGTTCTCTTGTGATTCTGAAGAGATGGGACAAATTTGTTAGTGATTTTTCAAAGTGCCTAAAGTGCTTAAAAGTGCTTAAACCACGACCCCCAGAAACTGATTAGAAACAACTTAAAATGGGGTAGAAAGGTAAAGGGAGATGTATGTTATGGCAACAATCACTACTGGATTCCTATTTCCATTCTGATAATGCATTTGAAGTCCATTGCAGGATTTTTTTAAAGGACTTGGGATAGAAATGCGAGGTGTTAAGACCATAAAATGGAATTGAACAAGTAGGTGGAAAACACGAATTTGGAAATGTCAGTGCAAGGCTACATAGGAGTACCTCACAACACTGATCTTGGTGACAACTCACTTGTACTCTGTCATGAGTCATGTTGGGAAATAACAGTAAGGACAGCAAAACTGATTGCATGGCTAAGGATGTATAAGGTGTCTTTAGTAACAGTGTTCAAAGTAGGTAATATAAGAAGGTAAACTGGATAGCAGCAGCTCAGTTTCAGTGGAAAAAATGTGCAATGCAATCAGTTTCAAAGGATAATAAATCTGACAGTAACTGGTTTGGCAGGTAAGTGCACAGGTAGCAAACAATGTGGTATAAGCTGATGTTCCACATTTGGGACATTTCACGTTGAGCCACTGTGATTTTTCTGTAATATTAACATTTTAATTAGGTTTAAGCAGAAGTGTGCCGGCACATCTTTAAGTGGTATGAGGCTTTACCAATCTTGAAGACTTATTGCTCTGATGCATAGTAACTCATGTTAAGAAATAGTGATGGGTTGAATTTAAAAGGGTGGGTAATGATCTTGCTAGTTCCCTGGTTACTGGCAGATCTTTTTGTGATTTCTGAGCCTAATGAGGCTGTGTAATTGAAGTACAATACTAAGTCTAAAATAAACAGAAAATTCAGGCTCTTGAGTTATAGTAACTCCCTATTCCTATCAAGAACCAGAAAATGGTGTGGTGAATCTGAAAGACACCTTGGTTCATCCATCTGAATGGCATTGCCAGCTGATTTATGTTTCAGATTTCCTTATCTTACCAAAGGTGACAAGAAGCAGTAAGGCATACAGCATCTGCTGAGAGCCAGTGGATTTGTGACATTTTAGATCAGATTGTGCACTGAATGACCAACCACAGAATAATTCTGAGCATTTTTTACCCCTTTACATTTATTTTAGATTTTGAGATAATAACAATAATTTACTTACATATTCTCTATGAAGTCTTTTTCAAAAATTGAAACTGTTTCTAGAACCACTAGAACACTGTAAAATCAACTCCCCTTGTATATGTGCTGATTATTAGGAGGCTGTTCCTTCTCCAGTATATTTCAAAATAACTCACTGTTTCTACCTGACAACTTGATATATTTTAAAATGTTACTTGATGAGTTGCTTGAAGTGTTGGCAGAAGTCAGGAAATGAAGCATCATGGTCAGCGCTCATGATTTTGTAGCAACAGTAGCAAAGTCAAGTCATTAGATGAAATATTAGGTTTTCAGCTTGAAATTATGAGCGAAGGCAGAAAATGTGATTCAGAGGACTGGCCGGAATAGAAGGCATCAGGAAGACTCAAAATACACATACCCATCTCATGATATTAGGACAGTCTTAGGTTCTAGATTGTAATTTGTCAGTCTGAGTGTAGGCAGCATTGCTGAAGATGAATGCCAAGTCTGACACAAGAGGTGGTTTTATTCTTCACATGCGTTAGGGTTAGCGTTAGTCTATCAGAGTGCTAGCATATTAAATGATTCAATAAAAGTAACAGTTTTAAAATTTTTGGAGAACAAACTCCTCTCATGGTTATTTTTTAAAGGTTAGTTGGTCATGAGGCAGAAAAAAGAAAAGGAGGATGTTATGAGAGGAAAAAAAGTGTAGAAGACCTTGCACTTCAAAATAAGAGTGAGCTGCACTATCTTTTTTTTTACTCTTTCTACAGTACATCTGTGTTGTCCTCTTGACAGACAAAGTTCTTGTGTTTCCCTTGGAGTGTATCTTTTCATTAGTGTCTCCAGACAGAGGTAGTTTAGCTTTTAATTAAAATACAATTTTCAGGTTTTTTAGTGTGTTAATGAGACAGCAAAAATGAATTCATTGAAACAGGAACAGATATTTAGGCCTTACTGCATTGAAAGTTGGAGCCTCATTAGTAGTTAATTATGCAGAACATATTATATAAATAGTTATGCTACCATATGAACAAAAGACTCAGTGCATTATCTAATGACATAAAATGTTTACAGTCTGTTCTGAGTATGGTATAATGGCTTGCTAGAGGAATTAATGGCATATTTAGCAGTGACACAACTGTAATCACAACTGCTTTGCAGGTATAAATTAAGGATAAAGGAATATATAAAAGTTCTTAAGGAACAGTTTATTTGGCCACTAATAAGTATGAGGGCACCAGAAGATACAGGAGAAATACATGATTTATGCATTAGGTGGGATAATGTCTCTTTCTGACAAGAACAGTGTATGCTGGACTTTATTTTCAGATTTTCTGAAAGTGAGCAGAGAGAGGCCAAAAATCCAAAATGGTGAAGGGCTGGTTCCTGGAGAGAAGCAGCACACATTTTCTGCTAAGTTGGTGGAAATTATTTTTGATATGCTGCTTTTCCATATAAAATTTGCATTTGTTATATTAAGTATATATATATTAAATAAATATAAATATAAATAAAATATATAAAATAAAACACACAACCTGAAGGGGTTTTTGACTGAGGGCCCATGTAATCAGGCAGACATATTAAAAATTATATTTTAATAGCAAGTTAGAATAGCATAAACATGATTTTTTCCTCTAAGAAAAATTGCTTGTATATTTGAACAACCAATTATTATATTTAATAATAATAAGCAGAATTATGCTTTCATAAAGTGACGTATCATTCTAAGAGTAAAGCTGAAAAGGGCAATAACTAACCATAGCTGCTTAGATACATTGTGGTTAAAAACTGTCAGTACAGTAGTGGCAGACGAATGACTGAAGAAGAATACTGCATTTGTGGAAACACACTGGCTGTGGAGCCTGTCTAGCACATCAGGGATAATTTGGGTAAAAAAAGAAAATATACTGTAAAAAGCTGGAGTGGGTGAGAAGGCAGATGAGATGTTTATCTAGATAGGAAAGGCATGTAAAATGATCTGCACATTGATCATGATGATTCTAAATACTATTGTATTGCCTATGAACCACAGAGCCACAGAATCAATTAGATGTTTAAAAATAATAAAAGCTATTTCCTTGATCAATTTGTTCAGCAGTCAACAAACTTAAAGTTTGTTCTGGGAAATTATTTTGGCATGATAACCAAGTTAGAGACTTATTAATGTGTAACTGCAGGTAGGTGAATTGAAATTATTTTGCTATGAATTCAATGCTTTATTTTTTATCTGTGATGCTTAGTGAAATAACAGAATGATGGCATTCTAGTGTGCTTCTGTATTAGCACCCTTGTGTGTCTCAATGGCATTATAAACTGTAGTGGGAGGAAGGGTTAATGACCTGCAGATTTGTGTTATGGCGTGTAGGAAAGGAGCCTACTCATTATCTGTGCTGGCTTGGGTTTGTTTTTTTTTTTTTAGTTCACTACTGAAAATAATTTGTTATTCATGAAGAGTTCTAGGTAGGCCAGAGTTGAAGGTCTGAGAAATGTTAGACATATAAAAGGTACAGTTAAATAAATGCCAATGCCACACTGCCAAGAACCCACAAGTTTACCTGATTCCTGACAAAGACATTTGTGTGTGTGTACTCATGTGCATTGATTGGTTTTGCTGATCTTTGTGCCTGAATGTTTTTATTACTGTGGTCACAAGGAATACCAAGATCCAACTGTGATCATGCTCTCTCTAAATAATAAATAGTTAGTACAAATTTGTCAAAGCATCTCAACTTTTACGATCAATCATACTTGCTGCACAAAGATGGTCAGTTATGTATGGCATTATGTGCCCATAAAAATCTGTAGTACACATCCATAACAGGTTTTCTGTGTTGGGAATGCTAAAAGATGTACTTTGTGAAATAATTTGATACTTTGCCAAATGACTTGCTTCTTGTTATATGGCTGTGCAGAGAAGATATTTTGGCTCCCTATGGGTAATAGGGCAAACTAGTTAGCCTTTCTGGGGGTGTCTGTGGTCACATTGTTGCCTCTAATAAGATAGCACAGACTATAGATAAAGAAGCTGTTTTTCATGTACTGCGGAGTAAGGGAATGGCTGTATCATGGTGAACCGCTTCTGCACTAAAAGTCTGTCATTTTAGTCCAACTTGAAGTAACTTGTTTGCGCAGCCACAGTCATGGTATGTTTCAGATATACTAAAAGTGTGGCAGTAAATATGCATTTGATAGCCAAAAGTGATCTGATTGCCTTTAGGTTAATTTCTGGATGCATCATCTTTCACTGAGCAAAACAATAAATAACAATTGATTCAGATTCCTTGTAAAATCCTCAGATTTGTTATGCTGTGTATCACAATATGCAGGAAAGAATTAAAATACACAATATATAATTACATAATGTTATAGCCATTTAAATTTGATTCTTTAGAAGCACTTTTATATCCATTTCTATAAAGGCTTTTCTGTTTCTCTGCTTTCATTATGAAATAAATAATTGTATAATACTGTGGTTATTAATGTAAATTACTTCATATATTGGATCACTAATGGAATAAGCTAGTGGAAAAAAGCTCTGGTAGACGAATCTTGATTATAAAATTTATGGATCAGCATGGTTTGGGAGATTGTAATGTAGCAGGGCAAATCCTGTCTTTATAGGCTATCTAAGTTGTAATTCAAAGACTTATCTTATTCTATTTTTTATTAATTAGTTTATTTATCTAAAAAAAGGCTTCCTTTATATGATATGGAAAGTATTGAATTATTTCTAGATGAATGTTTAGTAAAGATGAGAAAATGAGGCTTCTGGAGATCTTGTAGGCAGTTTAATTTGGGGTGTTGCTTTCAAATGGTTCCTGATGAAGGAACCACAGTGTATACTCTTACAAAAACAGATTCAAGCCATGATCTTGCTTCAGCAGCATGCATGGAATATCTGTTATTTATTTATTTATTAGTATCACATGTAAATGATTCAAAAAGATCCTTTCAAATGAGATTTACAATATGTATTTATTTTTATATTTAATAATATATTTATTATAATATAATATAATATAATTATATTTAATAATATATTTACAATATATTTACAAATGAGATTTACTCATATAAAGTATCTCAGTATTCTTAATATTAGGGATTATATCTGTGTTTCTGTTTATTCTTCATCTAGGAAACCTTTAGCTTGGTAAATGAACCAGCATTTCTGAAGGAACAATATAGGCTGTTATGAAGCCTCCATATATGAGAAAAGATGCCTAAAAATGATTATAAAAAACAATGTTTCCAGTTTTCTCTGCTGCCTCAGAGACTTTGTAGTTTTCTCTTGGCCCACTGAATTTTAATTTCAGCGATGAGCTATCTAAATCTGTTCCAGTTGAGAGTCATGTAGAACAGGCCATAATATTAAGACATTCCAAAGACATTCTCCCAAATTGGAGGGAATATTTCAGGAGGTGAAACTATGAAGTAGAAGTTAACTTGCTGGATGGTTCTCACTAAAAAGGGCTATGTCTTAATTGTGTTAGAACAGAAAGAGTTACTGTGCAAAAGCCCTGCTTAAAGAGCTATATTCCTAACAGCCACGACTTTCTGCTGAATGCCATTGCACTGCCAGTTTTCTAGGTGAGCGTCATATTCTGAGTGCAGAGGTGAACTACAGCCATTTGCTTTCAGTGAGGCTGCATCTGCCATCCCCATTGAGGATTTAAAGCGAATGACAATGTGGTGGTTTGGCTGGGAAAGCCAAGTGTTTTTCTGGTCCTACCCAGGTAGAAGGTGATAGGGGTTTGTAACTGAAACATGACAATGAGTCATCACTGGTGGAGCAGATGATCCTCAGCACAGAATTTTATACAGTGAGTCTTTCCGTTTTAATATAGTTCATATTGCTGTATGGTTACAATGTTATTTAGCAAGACTTCAGCTTAAACATAAAATTTATGTATGTGATGAGATACTCCAAAATCTGTGTGTTGAAACAAAAGACTATTTTTTCCTTCACATTTGCAGAATTCATGGAATTGCAGTAATATATGCTCTTAAGTGAAGTTAATGCTTTTTTATTAAGGCAATAAATAGGATGTGAGCATTAGTAAGGAGAGATTACAGAACATGAGTAGAATAATCTCAGAGTGATTGATGATTCAAAACAGCTGATAAATTTCCATGCCTTTCCCTTCAGTGAAATAAGATCACATCTGGTGACTGCAGTGCAGATTTCTGCCTGGTTCCTCTTTATATATGATTTTTCTTTTTCCTACAGTTGATAAAAAGAGTTCATTTGGGGAAAGGGCACATCATTTCAGGTGGTCTTTAGCTGTCCCTATGGTGTGAAAAAACATCAGTGAAATTGTCTAGTAAAGAATCTAGCATTTGTTTGAATTTAATTGAGGCAGTAAGTGGAAAAGTATATTTACCTGTAGCTGCAGAGAATCCTGAAGCCTAGTTGCTATTTTTATCATGTATCATGGTGCTGATCCTGATAGAATAGTATTTATGAGGGAGTTTTCTTACCCTCTTTACTCCATCAATAGAACAAAACTTATACAGAAGAGATAAAAAGACTGGACAGAGTGAAAGACTGAACCTATTCCCTTTACATAGGTACAACAGTATGAAGACTACTTGTATTTTGATTGTGAATGCTAACATTTTTATGTAAGTGCTAAAGATATAAAAACAATAATAAAAAATTCATGCTCAGGGGTGCTATTTTAGTTATTGAGAACTACTTTCTAGAACACAAGTGAATCAGTTGTTCTCCTTTTTACCAGCTAAAAGAAGACTAAGTCCCTTGACTTTAATGAATATGTAACAGTAAAAATACTATGTGGACGAAAGTGGGCTCAGCTTCCAGACACTGGAAAGAAAGTTAAAGCAGCTATATCGTGAGTGCAAAGAATGTTTTACACATCTTAATAACAGGAATTGTTTACCTGGAAAAAACTGGGATTGTGGTGAATGCTTAATATTCTTGTTTGGTAGACATCCTTCCCATTCACACTTGTGTTACTAATCATAGAATAGTTAGGGTTGGAAAGGACCTCAAGATCATCAAGTTCCAACCCCCCTGCCATGGGCAGGGACACCT
>JARCZZ010041951.1:0-12155 GCA_030323915.1 Brotogeris chrysoptera
GATGGGAACGGCTGAGGGACCTGGGGGGTTCAGTCTGGAGAAGAGAAGGCTCAGGGGGGACCTGATCGCTCCCTACAACTGCCTGAAAGGAGGATGGAGGCAGGAGGGGGCTGGGCTCTGCTCCCAAGTTACAAGGGACAGGACAAGAGGAAACAGCCTAAAGCTGCGCCAGGGGAGGTTTAGACTGGATATTAGGAACAATTCCTTCCCTGAAAGGGTTGTCAAGCCCTGGAACAGGCTGCCCAGGGCAGTGGTGGAGTCACTGTCCCTAGACAAGGACCTTACTGACATGGTTTAATGGTGGGGTAAAGCTTGAACTTGATGATCTTAAAGGTCTGTTCCAACCTCGTTGATCCTGTGATTCTGAGTTCTTTCTGTGGAAGCACAGAACATGTGAGCAATAGGCCCCTGTGATCAGTAGGGAAAAAGGAAAGTTTACTTTTCCTTAGCACTGCAGAATCGTTTGTATTGTCCCACCATTGATGGTCTGTGCTAGCAACCCTGTCTATAAATAGAGAGCATCTTATTATTTATCATCTTTAAGGGTGTTTTTCTCTAGACATGTGCTGCTTTTAATGATAGGGTTTTGGTGATATGAATATAAAATACATCACCATTTCTGTTATCTTTTTGATTTTATGGATGGCACAGCTTAAAAACAGGAACATCAAATAAAATACTGCTGAGAGTGAATGAAAGTTGGCAGGTATGGCAGTTTAAAATAGCCCTATTTTCACCCTAAATATAACCTGGTTTAATTGAAATCTAGTGGTAGCTATGAGACAGCTGCTATATCAAAGAGCGGTGGCAGCGTGCTGAGGTTAAAAGAATACAGGCTGTCTCTGCTGAGATAAAGTGGCATCAGACAGAGCAGAGCAGCAGCCAGACTGATGAAAAGTTAAGTTTTTAAACACTGATTCATAAAGCCCTTATGCAGTTTTATTTAGTTTGTTTGTCCCTGTCCTCCTAATAAAATTGGCTCCTGCCTGAAACCAGAAGCGGAACGCAGATCCTCAGTTGCTGTCAGCTGCTTAAGCCCAGCTGGAAAGGAATCCGCAGATACAGTCAGTCAGCTCAGTGTCCCCACTGCAATTCTGCCAGCCTAGGAACAGTGACAGAATTCTGACTTTTTCCATGACAGAGTTTCTTATAAATGGATAGCTCAGCTCCATGACGTCAGCTTAACACCGCCACATAGTTTAGAGGAGAACCCTCAGCACATTAAGGCACAATCTGGTGCTTGCATATGGTAAACTGAGGGATAATGGTGTTAGTGCCCCTGTCTAACAGGACCATGTACTAGGACCAGAGATTTAATCCTAAGAAACAGTTGTCTTCATTGTTGCAGGTAAAAAGTGGACATCTCATTATTCTGCTGCTTTCAGTATTCTCTAATTAACAAGTACTGCTCTTAATTTCCACGTTCTCTGGTTATTATTATTTTTTCAGCTTCATACAGCCTAAGTCCCAAACTCTCAGACTTATCCTCCTTGGTAGCTGTTGTCTTTCTTTTTCCTTTCTAGTACTTAATTAATATTTGGCATGTTCTTACTAAGGTAAGCCTGTACTTTCTCATTATATGAAATTAAAAGTAGATGAGCTTAGTTCCCAGCTAAGAGAAGCCTTAGAAAGATACAGGGTACCGTCGTATCTGGATTTATTTTCTTTGGGTTTTAAGTCTCAGGAGGGCCCTTAAGACCTTCTGCCACCCCTACCAGTCAAATGAATTGATGAAGCATTGACTCAGAGCTACGACTACAAGCAGGCCTGCATAGCAAGCTCTGAGGTGAGCTCCTGACTTGCTTGATTATTGCACACAAACAAAAAGTCTTCATGGCTGTGGGTCACTGCTGAGTGAGTACAAAATAAGGCAAGTAAAAGCTCATCCACCTTGGGGTTTGTGATTGCTCTTAGGAAGATATGAGTTCAGTTCCTCTTCTAAGCCACATGCTCCCTGGACTGTCAGGATCAGGAGGAGTACTAGAGAGGCAAAGCAATCTGCCTAAACAGGAGAAAGAGCATCCTAACAGCACCTCTAGCTGAGTGAACAACAGCCCATCAGGCAGGGAAAGCAGGGAGGTAGATGGGGAATGGAAGAAGAGAAAGGGAATGTATGGTGGTGTTGGAGGATTTGCACAGACATGCTAAAGGGTACCATCATGACGAATGAGTTAACTGTCCTTATGAACTTCCATGGATATCTGTGTTCTTTGCTGGCATCATTATGTGTATGTCATAAAAACAAATATCAGTTTGGGAAGGGAAACCATGCCAAAGCCATTAAGATACCTCAGAGAGTTTTTTGTATCCTGTTACTACCCCAAAGGCATTCCTAAGTATCACATCACATAAGCGTACTTCTTTCCTCTGGACACCATATGAGAGCTGAGACTGCCCAGACAACTCTGGGAAGCTCCTTGCACACTGCAGGACAAAACAAAGAGGTAGGAGTCTGTCCTGAGCATCACCAACCCATGCATCCCGGCTCCCTGGAGCTAAGCTGCTTGATCCCAGGAAACCGGCTTGCTGCTGCTGAGGTAACCTAGTGCATGTAGAGCCTCACTGGGAAGTCACCTGAGTTCTTAATGCTGCTGTTTATGTAACTGTAACTTGAAAGGTTTCAGATAACCAGATTAGTAAATGGAGACTGTAAAGTGCGCATGAGAATGGGTTAGACCAAAAGGCTGTTTCTGATAATGGTCACAAGTGGATGTATAGGGAAGAACATATGGCAGTGCTTCCCATTGACCCCCTTTGAGCTTCCAGCAGTCTGTACCTCAGAATCTCTCCAACGCTGTCCATACTTAATAGCTATGTAAAATTTCCACTGATGTTAAGGGGAGTTTGCGAAAAGAGATTCCAGCCATCCCTACTGAGCTAACACAGATAATTCGGCAGTTCTCTGCATTTGGCTATCTCCTGTTTTGCTTTTCGTATACAAAATCAACATTTAGAAGGATGCCATCAAAACTTCCAAATCCATTTGGACAGAAGGCTTAATCAAAACCCATAAAGGCAGAAAAACAGGGCTTTCTCTTGTGGGCTACGCTGCATCTCCTGAAGAGTGAAGAGTACATTTATTATGCTACTTTTTGAAGGGAAGGGTTTTCAGCTCCTTCTCAATAGATAGTTTTCAACAGTTCATTTCACAAAACATTAGGAAAGTAAGATTTGGGGGAAATTGTATTTTTCTGCCTTAAAATTGAGTTATGGGCAGGGTGTTTGCCAGCTCATTTTTCTTGTTTGTGTGAAACAGACATTTGTGAGTTGAGGAAAATGAGCAATGGGAGGAGGGAGGAAATTGCCTAAGCCTAACATAAGAAGGTTAGGTACTACACTGGTATAATTTATAAGGATTTCAGATGTGCTTTGATACTCGGGAAGGCCATTGTGGACATACTGCACGGTGTTTTCAACTTGTGACCCATCAAGCCAATGGCAGCCATAGATGGATCAACTTTTATTTGCCTTGAGAACATGAGAGCAACAGCGGCTGTTAAGTGAACAACTCTGATACTAGCTTTTGTAATTGAACTTGAGCTATCAGGCTGGTGCTTGTAACACAGATGTTACAGACACAGCCTTGCTAGCAGAGCCCATAGCATGTATGAGGACTTAGGGGCTCACTGCAAGGTCATCAGCATATTCTTTCACATAGTGGAGGACCATAGGAGTGAAAATAGAAGTCTTTTAGAATTATATTCCTGGTGGACGCTGCATAGTCTTCTGTTTTCACCAGGCTGAGTTAGGAAGGAGAGGCAGTTTGAGACTACAGATGGCTCTGACACTGGATCAGTCTCCTTCCAAGCATGGATACGCTGGTATCTAGTACAAGCCCTCAGTTGGTTAAGCAAATGCATGCAGTTTCTACTAGTGTTTTTGAGTATGTCCCAAAAGTAAATCTTTCTCACTAATCATTAAGCA
Source organism: Brotogeris chrysoptera (assembly GCA_030323915.1). Classification (NCBI taxonomy): domain Eukaryota; kingdom Metazoa; phylum Chordata; class Aves; order Psittaciformes; family Psittacidae; genus Brotogeris; species Brotogeris chrysoptera. The sequence continues at coordinate 3,925 of JARCZZ010041951.1, forward strand.
TAACAGGTTCCTTATACTTGGTTACTTTAGAGTTTAATGAACCTTGTTAATGTTACAAAACCAAGGGCCAAGAAAGCACAGAGAGGAAGCATTCTCTTGTGGAAATCTGGGAGGACAGCAAGGCTACGGTAGGGCTTCACTGCAGGAGCTAATCTTTATTTTCTTACGTTTGGAAGACATGAGCTATGTCTTCAAAATTCATAAAGAATAATTTCTTTAGTCATATTTATGAAGAATAAATTGTCTTATAAAGTGCATATTCCATTAGGAAACTGCCTAATTGCTTTAATAACAAATTCTCATACCAAAGATATACAGTTTATATATATTGCATCAACAAATAGTATTTGTTAGCTGCTGCTGCACTGAAGGGAGGAAGGAACACAGCACATTAGGCATTGGTCTTGCAAATCCATTTCTAAATCCAACTTTGATGTTTTGAGGCTGCTTTATAGAGGAAAGGGTGCTCTGTTTCATTTGGAGTCAGAAAGATAGTCTCTGTCAGTCCATAATTAGTTTTATATACACCTAATATTAGGAGGAAACTCATACAGTCCTCTTCTTGGAGAAAATGAAGAATAATTAGTGGATTAGCTGTCATTGAAAGAACTCCAAGCCAGAAAATCTGGCTCTGATTTTAGCCTGAACCCCAAATCTGTTTTAAAATCATTTAAGGGTGCAAACATCAGGCAGTAGAACACTGTGGAAGTAGATTTCTTATATTGCAAGCTTTGTTTTTCCCAATCTTTTTCCTTTAGGTCTGGCAGGGAAAAATCAGGAGACTGGGAAAAGACTGGTATGGATAGAGCAGAACACAACAGCCACAAATAATCCAACAGTTTATAATGTAATTTCACACTCACTGGACCGCAGAGGCATTGGAGGCTGTGGGGAGAATAATCTGAGAAAGGTGTTGGCTTGGCAATGGTAACATCAGAGCTGGAAGAGGTCTGGCAGCTTTCTGAAAGTAGGTGTGTGTCCTTCCTTCTCCCTTTCTTTACTCAATATAGATTAAAGTGACCTCTGGAGAGGAACTCTCCTGAACCCCCCCAAGTCGTTCTGCAGTGTAGTTTTTATTTGCACAGTATGTGAAAGGAGAGCTCATATTGAATTCCAGGCGCTTCAGAAAAGTTTGCCCGTTCCTTAAAAAAAGAAACAGCAAGAAAAAAGGCTATTTCATTTTAAAGCTGGAGCCTCTTTCATGGGCCCATGATCTCATGAGCTCTTTGGCTGGCCTGTGACCTCTCAACCTTGCACTACATGTTTCTTTTCTAAATTAGCCCGTGTTGAGACATCAATGGAGGAATATCAATGTTGTTATAAAAGGCATCATTCTCTCCCAAAAATGTCAGTGTGAGTGAGTCATTGCATCTAACTGCCTCACTTTTGTAAGGCAGCAAGGAAGGTTTGAAAGTGTGATCCAGGGTCCCCCGGTCCACCAACTTCTATTTAAAATGCTTTAAAAAGCAATGTCCCTGGCATCTGCTACAATAGAGGCAAAGGAACTAAGCTTTGCTCCTTTAGCTGCAGAAGAAAAGTCCTGCCTAAGGCAAAACTATAGGTGTGATGTAAAAACACAGTTATTGCAAGCAATTTATTTTCAAGGTTGTGCTCAAAAGTAGCACTGTAAAAACCAACCAACAGAAAACCCTTTCAGAAAGAACTAAGTGTCCTGGTGAGTTCTGTCATTTCTAACACCCAGTGTCTCTGCATCTCCTTGTATTCGTGCTCTCTGGTTTGTAGCAGGTTGAGGAAATCCGATTAAGAGCTCTATTTTTAATCTTAAGAAGATGGTTCTGCATTGCCTGGTGTCTTGAAAAATCCAACACTGGGTGTTTATGTGATCCTGACCAAAGAACCAGTAGCCAGAGGGCCTATAGTGGTACATGAGGATGTTGGATTATAACGGTGTTTAATCCTCAGCCAGGATAAATGGGCGTCCCTTTACTGGCATCACACTGTCTTCTGAGAGCTCGCTGTTTGAGCACCCTTAAAGTTATATAGCCACAGCAGATTGTGTTGTATAATGCATGGATCTTAAAATGATTAATATTCTGGCCCAAATCCATTCCAGCTGTAACTCTACTTGTGTACAGTTACCTCAGAAGTGAAGCTGGCACACATTGAAACCTGTGTGTCATCTGGTAATTACCTTACCAAGACTGCGGAGAAAAAGGCACAGGGAGGATAAGTTCCCAAACTCCAAGTCAGGTTTCGTCCCCTGCACGTGAAAGGCTGCTGACATCCACTGTTAGCTGTCCTGCCAGCAAGCTGGTCCAACCCTGCTTTGCCTGCACCTCTGCCTGACGCTGCTCAGCACTGGGTGTTTGTCACACCACAAAGCTTGGAGGGTGAGAGCCTCTCCTCACAACCAGAGGTGTCCAGTGCTTCGCAGTACAACCTTGTCAGGGTTTCCTTGAAGTCACTTTCTCTAGAAAACCAGGTTATGTTGTACCTAACCAAATGCAAGGGCAAAAATAAACACTTGAGCAGAACGCAAGATAATTGTATTAATTCATCTAAGTGCTTTAGTCTGTAGTGTTTAGTGTAGCAACAGCTGAGGATAAAGTGTCAGCTGAGAAGTTCCATCAGCATTGCCAGATGCCTTTATTGCCACTCCACACATTTCTTCTTTCATGGCTGTAACTTCTGTTTCTCACAGAAACCTGGGATGTCTATCCCACTTTCATGTGCCTCAAACCAACACTCAGGAACGTACTGTTGAGCTACTGTTCATAGGAACAGAGTGTGCTCCTACTGGCAGTTTTCTTACACCAGTGTCCAGAGACTGACGGTGAGAATGAGGGGAGATTTTTACTTGAAAAATCCCTTTCAAAACCAGTCAACACTGGATATAACCTCTTGAATAAGAAGAGAAAGTCACTGATTGCAATGTGGAAGTGGGAGAAATCTACATACCTCTGCAGTGGCATGCTAGGATGACACATTTCTAACCATTTGGGGGCCAATTTTAAGCCATTTCATGTTATTGAGCTAAGCTCTCTGCTTATCAAACATAAATCAGATTCAGTGTCATCTGCATGTTCTTTGTTCATTGTTGACTACGTTTTGGGGAGCTGGGAGTGGGAAAACCTTTATTGAAAGCAGTGAAGAGAGAGGATGAAATGTACTTCCTGGGGCAGACCCAATTAGCTGCCATTTCTTTAACGAGTTTATGGCATTTATATATTTTTTTGGCCTTTAAGACTTCTTTCTACTGGGAAATCTCTGACTCACATACATAATACAAGTTCAGTCCTGCAAGGTGGCGTCATTTGTAAGAGGTCATTAAAGCAATACATCCCTTTAAGTCGCTGCTGTAACATTGGGTTGTTCAATTCAAAACATAGCACAGAGTGGCAATTACCTGCATTAGCCAGATTCTCTGCCTGAAATTATTTAGCTGTTCGTAATCTCCGTCTGCAGAGTACTAGCAACACACAGGGGGAAATTAAGCTTTTAAGGAGTCTGCATTTAAAGAGTCTGTTCCACCAAAGTATCAAGCATCAGTCTAGCTGAGCCTTGGTGTACACTGCTACACTTAGTCTCGGTACAGCCTCCCTTCCTCTTCTCCTCAGCAGCCGGAATTGTGTTCATCCTTGCTCTGGGGCCTGAAACTGGTTCCCTCGAGACCTGGGAAGGATCATCAAATCATGGGTTGGAAGGGACCTTAAAACTCATCCAGTTGCAACCCCCTGCTACGGGCAGGGACACCTTCCACTAGAGCAGGTTGCTCCAACCCCATCCAACCTGGTCTTGAACACTGCCAGGGATGGGGCAGCCAACGGCTTCTCTGGGCACCCTGTCCAGGATCCCCAGCTCTGTACATCTGTTGAGCAATACTCTTGGTTAATTAATCTGGACACACAAATCCCAACAAGTCTTGGCATTTCTGTAAGGCAAACGGCTTCTTACGAAGTCCACTGGGATTGAGCTGGGTTTGTTAGCTATACATAGATGTCCCAGCAATTCAGAGGGACTCATCTGATGTTTTCGGTGACCAAAACAACCTGACAGGCGCTTCGTGCACATGTCAGAAGAGAGTCATGGGGCAATGTGTGCAGAGGGGAAAAGCAGGTGCTGGATTTCTAATGAAGAAAGAGCCAGAGAAGAAGTAAGCAGCTGTAGATAGCTAGGTGTAATTTAGCAAATCCTCTGAGTAACTTAATTAGATTTGATTCAGCAAAACACACACGTCCAGCTTCTGCTGAACACCGGCCACTGCTGGGGGCAGGTCAGGGACCACCGGGAGAGCTTTCATGGATCCTGTAGAAGACAGCTAAATCACAGATTAAAAGAAACAGGTGGAAAAAGTACTGAGATACTCCTACTTTGATGAACATTTTTCATGTAAAGGTGCCAGATTTTCCGATCTTTCCACAGAATCAGAAGCAGCATAAGACTGGCTAAGGGAAAGGTGCTGAGGGTTTCTTTACACAACACTGCTGAGAGGAAGTGGTAGCCCACATAAGCTTTGCCCATCTCTTTGTCCTCCCCACTCCCCATTCTGTACGAGCTCTGTACTTGACGCAATAGTGAAAAAGGTGGAAACACCAGTGAAACCAAGTAGAAATGCTCTATACTTCTATGTGGCATCAAAGATACAATGCGATTTAATATGCTTATCTGGTTTTGCTGTCAGAATCCAGGTTGCTGCAACTCATTTTGGAACCAGCTGGAGTTCTGGTGAGTGTAATTGCATTGCTGCCTGTACAGTTCTTGACTTGCATCCATATAGAAAAGAAAAAAGAGGTATATCCACTGCCTTGTGAAACTTTTGGGAAGCGCTGAAAAAATGAAACAACAGTTGAGGTTGTACAAAGCCTCTCTTCGCTCCTTTATTAAAGGGTAGCATTCCCCACTTGTGCCAGATTGTTTGGCTCCTCTTCATCATTCTTCTTCATAGTGCTTGGATCAGCTTTTCAGTGGGCAGCACTTTCTGTAGGATTGTCAAGAGGTGATCCCCACAGCAGGCTGGATTTCCTGTCTTCCTCTATCTTGCTGGCTGGCTGTGTGCTTTTTTCCTCCTCTGCATTTTATCTACTCATCGTTGGGTTTTACTGTGCTTTTCCTTATTTTCCCTAGTTCTAGCTCTTTCTGCCCATTGTTGGACAATCTTTTGTTCACTTTTTGCAATGCTCCATTCTTTTAACCAAGAATGTTCAGGATGTGGATTTGGTCCTCAAATACACACAGAACACAGATGTCAAAAATACATTTTCATCATGGTGCTTTAAAGATGTCTATTTCAATTTGCTTGGAGTGTACCTATCTCAATCCTGCATGTCCATAGAAACAAACAGATATGCCTCTTAATTGAAGATTGGCTTGTTCAGGGTTGGATCCTGTCTGGACTTACAGATAGCTTCTCTGTTGAAGAGCTTGTATCAGCTCAGGTTTATTTTTAATCTGCCTACTTAAAAGCTTCTATTTGTGATAGTATGTGAGCATCTCACAGGCAGGTGTTCAGGTAAGAAGCACCTCTTATCCCTCTTTAGGAAGTGAGTGGCCTGATGATGGTCACTTTGTCACAGAGGTTTATGGCAGAGCCTGGACTTCAGTTCCAGCTCCTGCACTGGGCTTGGGAACTAGCAGTGTGCTGTGTTCTGGCAGTGGGTACCTTGGTGTTTCACCATGGGAATAGCAGAGCGCATGCTGCAGTCCCTCAGGATTTTATCAGGAGTGACATGACTTCAGTCCCTGCCGCAGCGCTGTTGTCACCCAGCTTGGGGAAGTGAGATGTATAGGAAGAAGGCAAATACTTTGGTCTGTGAAATGATCTGTAGCTCAGGGGTTGGTTCCAAAGCCAAACCCCAAGGGTTTCAGTTCCAGTTCTTTCCCTGCCAGCAGTTATTTCTGTATGACTGCGGAGGGCTTCATGCTGCAACCCTGAGGTGTAGCTGTGCTCACAGAGAGCTTCTCCAAGGTCGCTTCAGGCAGAGCTGCAAGCAAGCTCTGGATACACAATGGCAGCAAGGATCCAACCTCAGGCTTGGACAAGGAAGGGAAAAATTAGGTACTGCTTTGGTCCCCTGTGCCACCCCGCGTCATTCTGTAGCAGCCAGACCAGATAAGAGGTTTATGACTCTGCCTTTCTTCTCTATCAAGTACTTTGTCTCTTTGGAGTTTGCATTCCTGCAGTTCATTCCCCTCAACAGGCCCAAGTGAGAGCGTTATTAATGGTGTGTCTGTGAGTATCTGATTTTCCCTCTTTGGTTTTCCAGCAGGAGGAACCAAGATCCTGATGTTCCTGTAGCCCTGTAAACATATGTATGGCTTTCTCTGGTGCTTGTTTTCTGCTGTTATTGTAGTTGGATTAATTAGATGAGATCTCTGACATGAGTCTCTGAGAGATGTGTTCAAAGCCTGGGATGGGCAAAATATACAGCCATTTACATCTATGGCTATAAAACGAAGATAAATACCCAGAAGTAAGAGCTTAAATAACTTTGTGCCACATTAACATACTGGTGACCTGTTGTGTGTATGGTACGCTTGCATTTACAAAGGAGATCCCATTTAAAATGGGGTAGGTCAGACTTTCCGTCATCCATGGCAGATTTTTTCCTTATATATTTCCAGGAAAGAGACCTACCTCCCTGCTCCGTAAGGCCAACTCCAAGCTGAGGTGTACCAAGTTTTGGGGACTCTAAGCTTTGAGTTTCTAAAATGCAAAAGATGCATTTTAGAATGCATCTAAAGATGCATTATGCCTCATCTGAGAGATGGAGCAAGAGACTTGTTAAAGAATCAAAATTTGGGGTGTATGGGGTCTATCTGACTTGTAGTGTTTAATTTTTGGTGGTAATGATGTGTTTCTCACCTTAGTAATGATCCTCATGACCAACTTCTCCCTGGTGTTGGAGTTAGATCTAAATCTGCTTTGCTGTATCTCATAGATGAATTTAATTAGGAAGATTTAATAGGAAATCATTAGGTGACATCACAGGAAAGCAACAACTTTTCTCTGCTGCCATCCTTCTCCTCCCTGGGGCTCTTACTTTGCGTCACTTACTTCTCCATTAGTCGTTCCTCAGGAGAACAAGGGGCTCTCAAGCAGCAAGATGAACAACCCAAATTTCCCATTTATTTCTGCATGTCTGAGTGACTAACCCAGAAGCTAAACTCTAATAAATTTTTGCTGTTTTTTTTTTCTTTAGGGGCATGTGTTTCTGCGTGGGGTGGCTGCTGTCTGGTAAGGTGTAAACTTCAGCTGAAGCACAGGCACGTTCCCTCTCCTTTTTCCATAGAAAACAACTGCTCCTTCTCAGCTCAAGACTCAGAGGAGTGATCTTTGTGTCCTCTGTCTGTCCTGAAACACATTAGTTTGATGTTCGTTGCCCAGAGCAGCTGCGGCTGCCTCATACCTGGCAGTGTTCAAGGCTAGGTTGGATGGGGCTTGGGACAAGCTGATCCAGTGGAAGGTGTCCCTGCCCATGGCAGGGGGTTGGAACTGGATGAGCTTTAAAGTCTGTGATTCTATGATTCTGGCCAAAAGCCTTGGTACTTATTTTGGGGGGGAAACACATGGGCATTACCTCGACAGAGGTGATCACAGATGCCTCAGTTCTGTGGGAAGCCGTTTAAAACAGCTGGCAGAGCAGCAGAGCACCAGGTTCAGGAGCTGGTGTAGGACCTACATTCCAAAGCAGAGAAACTGCTGTTGAAAACTGCCTCTCTTCCCGTGTTCACTCCCGAAAGGGGCAGTTCTAACCCTTCCCCCTATTCGAACCTTGCTAGAATTCCCAGGCTCCCAGTTACGATGCTTTCTACTCACCGTTTTGGCTAAGTGCTTTATAACTTAAGTCTTCCGTGCGGTTGTTTCCCCATTAAATCTGGGGGCAGTCGGGGTCTTCAGGTGCAGCACCTAGACCACGACGCAGACAAAGATGGCTTTAACGCCCCTTTTCCCCGAGTACCCGATCTCCCGGTGTTCCACGGCCGGTGTGAACCTTTCCCGGGCGGGATCTGCCCCTCGGCGGCCGGGACCCCAGCTTGCGCCTCGCTCCCTGGGGCCGTGCCGGCGCAGCCCCGCATGGGAGCGCGGCTCGGGGGCGCGGGGCGGGGCGGGGGGCTGCGCCCTGCGCGGGATTGGCGCGGGACGACGTGATGCCACGTCCGGCGGGGGAAGCCCGGCCTCGCTCCGGAGCTCCCCCGCCGCTTGTCTCTGCTCGCAGGTGGAGCGGTGCCGCCGCACGAACGGACCGACCCGCAGAGCCCAGCCCAGCCCC
>JARCZZ010041953.1:0-27989 GCA_030323915.1 Brotogeris chrysoptera
TCCCAGGCCAAAAGTCAAAAACACAGCACTGCACCAGCTACTAAGAAGGAGAAAAATGACTGCTACTGCTGAACCGAGGAGGTATATGGGAAAGAACTGCAGAGTCCTGGGATTTTAGCATTTAGGACTATCTATAGCTCCCTTTCACGACAGACTAGTAACCCATAGTAAATGCTTCCTTGTGGGCAGTTATTTAGTCCAGACCACTGTGGCTAGCTAGATATATGGCCTCAAAGAGACATGAAGAGATTGAATAACATGTTGCAAGGTTCATCACAGGTTTAGGATGTGGTAAAATTTATTGTCTGTCTCTGAGATGGTACAGGACAGAGATGTGTTTCTCTTCATCTAAAATGAGGTTTTGCGTAAAAGCACACTTGCGATGAAATACATTGTTTTACTCGCCTAAGCATCCTGGGTTTGAAGCCTGTGTCTGCATAAAGATTATGAAAATTGAGTGTCGATGATTTGGAGAGAACATTTTGTGTGGTTTGAAGAAATACAGCAAATAATCAGGAAATGAGATGGGAAAGAGACTCAAGTTACTCTTACAACAGCCAGAGACACTGGAGAAAAGTTCTTAGTTTATATTTAAAACCATTAATCATATGATGCTATGAAAAGATTCTGGAGCTTGAGATTCTAATCACAATCCAACTGTAGCCTGAAAAGAAAAAGAACAAGGTCAGTAAGAAAGGAGGAGCTCTAACTAAAGAGCTCTATATTCACACATTTGGATACAAGGAAATAATCTCTTTCTTTTTTCCAAGGCCTGTGCTATGTTTGTGTTGAGAAAAGATACAGGATTAAGGAGGTCCTTCAGAAAAGGAGTAGATGATTTTGTATAATAGTGAGTAGCTAATTGGAAGCTACCATTCATGCTCAGCCACTTATTAGCTTTTACATTATTTCTCAGCTAGGGAAATTCTTTTCTATCACAATATATTTTTGTTTGGGTGAAGAAACTGGGCACTAAAAGAAGGGCCAAGAAATTATCAATTATAAAATAAAAATTATTATAATAAACTTAACATCTGTTTCCCTGGTTTGATTAAACTAAATCAAACTCTCATTTTATTTTGTTGACAAATTACAAAAGCCAATATTATACTTTGAATGCACAATACTTATGTCAATGAAGGCAACTAGATTGCATAAGATTCTACTCTGCGTAAGGATGGTGGGATCTGCACATCAGTGGAGAAAATGAGTGGATTGGAATTTGTTTTTTGTTTAGTCAGGTTTTCTGTATACCTTCAAAGATAATTCGTGAATGTGAATGTTGACAAATTTTGACTAAAACAGTTCATTCCAAGGACTGATACATACTGGAAGAGGCACCATTAAGTTGAAGTAAGAGCACCACATAGGCAAGACGAATAGCTTGAAAGAGCCAAAAAGTCATTATGTGGCCATTATCACCTGCACATTGTGTTCTGCAGCCGTTATTTTTTGCATACACTGTTTGCCTGAGAGTTTTGTCAGAATCTACTAAGACATAGAAATGGCATAAATCAGACTTTCTTCCTGGAAGATAAATGATGCTGGCTTACTTAAAAGCTTTTGAAGCATACCCAACAACAGCTAGACTGATGAGGCTTTTGTGTTTCCTCTTGTGATATGGGGGACACCTGCATCATGACTGAGGAGGAAGGATGAGCATTCTCAAAGGCAGCTGGGTAACTATTTTGCTCAAAGGTGTAGAAGCTAAGCATCATGTGTTGTAAGTGATGAAACCTCATGGCTTAAATGGTGAATAAATGAACACCTGATAGACTAATCTGTGCAACGGGGATTGAGCCTTTGTGTTTGTTACATTTCTTAATAAACTTATAAAATAAAGTTTGAATTACAGAGTACATTGTCCTGTAAATTTCAGAGAACCAAGTGAACTGGAACAATGAACAAAAAAAAGATAAATTAAACAGCTAGGTTATACCTAGAAAATTACTCTTGTGTCTCCTCTAGTTCTTCTATCAGTTACTGTTCTAACATACTTTGGGCTCACAGTAATTCTTAACTGAGTCATTTTTAGTCTGCACAATAAGCAGATGAATTTCCCTCAGAGGTAAACAGAAAGGTTGAAGGTGAGCTGTTCTGCTCCTAAACTTGATCAATATTTACAGACACAGTCTAATGTAACCCCGCTGAGATCAGAGTAATGGAGAGGAATAATTTTTTAAGCTCTTGACAGACTTATTTAAGACCTAATAGCTTTTTCATTTAGCAATTTAGACATCAAACATCTTTTTATTTTATAATGTTTTAGGGATGTCTATTCAGACTACAGTGGTTTGCTATACAGTCACCTGCTGCAGTGCTTTCACTAAGGGACTTGCATAGACTTGAGAGCTGCAGCAGGAGGATCTGTAGGACTGGCAGACCAGCTCCTGTACGTAGACATATTTTAAAACTGGGCAGGTTAGTCTCTGAAACTATCTCCTTTTTCCTGACGCTTCAGACATGTTGAAAGTAGACCTGAATTAAGTGCCTACATTTATCTGACTTACTGGTTTAATGTGTGAAAGGAAAGAAATATAGACAGAAAAAGTTATATCTAAAAAACAAGAAAATCAATAGTCAAGACAGGATGCAAAATCTCTAGTAGGGGGAAAAAAAATCTGCTGTTAAACATAAGATCTTTTTTATTTTTAAAAGTTGTGAAATTCTTTTTTGAGAATGAATACCCTAGGCTTACTGTGGGAGAGGATCAGGTTCAAGATCATCTTAGGAACAAGAAGGAGAAAATGTAAGACCCAGAGAACTGCAGACCAGCCAGTCTCACCTCTGTGCCTGGGAAAACCTTGGAGCAGATTCTCCTGGAAAGCATGCAAAGGCACATGAAAAACAATGCCGTAGCTGGTAACAGCCAGCATGGCTTCACTAAGGGGAAATCCTGCCTGTCCAATTTGGTGGCCTTCTGTAATGGGGCTACAGAACTGATGGATAGGGGTAGAGCAGTTGACATTGTCTACCAGGACTTGTACAACATGTTCAACACTGTCTTGCATGACATCCTTGACTCTAAACTGGAGAGAGGTCAATTTGATAGGTGGACCACTCAGTGGATAAAGAATTGAATAGATGGTTGCATGCAAAGAGTAGTGCTCAATGGCTCAATGTCCAGCTGGAGACCAGTAACGAGTGGTGTCCCTCAGGGATCAGTGTTGGGACCAGTTTTGCATAACATCTTTGTCGGTGGCATGGACAGTGGGATTGAGTGCATCCTCAGCAAGTTTGCCGATGACACCAAGCTGCGTGGTTCAGTTGATACGTTGAAGGGAAGGAATGCCATCCAGAGGGACCCTGACATGCATGTGAGGTGGGCTGATGCCAACCTGATGAAGTTTAACCATGCCAAGTGCTAGGTCCTACAGCTGGGTGGGAGCAATCCCAGGCACAGCTACAGTTTGTGCAGGGAAGTGATTCAGAGAAGCCCTGCGAGAAGGACTTGGGGGTGTCGGTAGATGAGAAAATGAGCATGAACCAATTCAGTGTGCGCTTGCAGCCCAGAAAGCCAACTCTGTCCTGGGCTGTATCAGAACAAATGTGACCTTTTGATGCAGGTTGAAGGAGATGATTTTTCCCCTCTACACTGCTCTTGTGAGACCCCACTTGGTGTGGTGTATCAAAGAGGGACTCCAGTTCTGGTGAAATCTGAAGATTTTTATTTCATGTCTTGCATCCCTTTTATAGTCTACTAAGTGCTAAGCAGTAACTTTCCACTTTCTTGCTTCCTTTTCATCCCAATTTAGCAAAGCTACAAAGGGTTACAAATATTCACATTGTTTGGTCTGTCCTTGAGATGCACATCCTGCTTTATCTTCAAACTGTCTGCTTTGTTTTGCTAACCGATCTTTACCCTTCATTGTTCTCTTTCCAGTTCCCGAGGTGAGAATGCCTGAATCCATTTTGTTAACTATTTCTACAACTTGGAGTACTGTGTGCAGTTTTGGTGTCCTCAGCAGAAGAAGGACATGGAGCTGTTGAAGCAAGTCCAGAGAAGGGCCATGAGAATCATCAGGGGGCTTGAGCACCTGTCATATGAATACAGGCTGAGAAAGGTGGGGCTCTTCAGCCTGGATAAGAGAGGGTTGCTTGGAGACTTCATAACAGCCTTCCAGTATCTGAAGTGGTTGTACAAGGATGTTGCAGAAGAACTCTTAATCAGAGACTGTGGTGATAGGACAGGGGATAATGGGTTCAAACTTAAACAGGGGAAGTCTAGATTAGACATAGTGATGAAGTTCTTTACTGTGAGAGTGGTGAGGCACTGGAACAGTTTGCCCAAAGAAGCTGTGAATGCTCCATCCCCAGCACTGTTCAAGGTTGGGTTGAACTGAGCCTTGGATGATATTGTTCAGTGTGTGGTGTCTCTGCCCATGGCAGGGGATTGGAGGTAGATGATCTTAAGGTCTTTTCCAACCCTAACTTTTCTATGATTCTAAGGTACTGCTATACTTCAGATGGATCAGCAAAAAACCTGTAAAGACTGATTGTAAGAAAAGTAAACTTTCATAGAACGCATTATGTTTTCTTCATATCTGAAGCCCCCTTATGTCATCTAAAGATTTTTATCAGGTTATTAGTTAAATATTAAGCAACTATAGCATGTGTCCTGAGTTCAGCAGTAGCAGTATTTTTCTCCTTCTTGGTAGCTGGTGCAGCACTGTGTTTTTGACTTTTGGCCTGGGAACAGCACTGATAACACCAGTGTTTTCAGTTACTGCTTAGAATGTTTGGTCTGACCAAGTACTTTCTGAGCCTCATGATCTGCCAGGGAGGAGGGGAAGCCAGGAGGGAGCAGAGACAGGACACATGACCCAAACTAAACACAGAAGTATTCCATACCACAGCACGTCATGCCCAGGATGTTAAAACAAGGGCCAGGGACCTGGAAGGGTGGGGTTCACTGCTGAGTCAGGCTTGGTATCAGGTGGTGAGTGGTTGTATTCTCTTTCCTTATATTTCCCTTATCATAATTATTATTGGTGGTAGCCATAGTGGGCTTGTGTTATACTTCAGTTACTGAACTGTTCTTATCTTCACCTGTGGGAATTGCATTCTTTTGGTTCTCCTTCCCATCCCTCCAGGAGTGGGGGAATTAAAGAGGGAGGAGTGATTGAGAGAACTTCATGAGTTATGGCCTAAACCACAACAGCATACTAAATCAAAAAAAAAAAAAAAAAAAAGAAGAATGTTAATATCAGTGCAACTGGGTACTGATTACTTGACAAGTTGTGTGAGAAACTTGGAAGATGAGTTAAACAGTTGATGTTAGGCAGACCAAGAGCATATTTTAGGGCTACATGTCTCTTTGTTTTTTGAATAAGAAGGAGAAAAATTCTTCTCTTAGGCTTGTGGAGATTGATCTGAACTCTCTTAAAGCGTTTCTGGCTCTTTTTGGTTTATTTTCAACATTTCTGAAAAGCTCAGGGTCTAAGGAATTATCCCAGATTGGGTATCCAATTTGATATGGCAGGGTATGTGTCACCTAAAAAGGCAAATCTCAGATATGCTTACACACATAGTCCATATCAGCAGGATTTCTGGGGAAGGTACAGACATGTAGTGCCTTCCTTGGGCTGAGGAAATGTGCTAAACTTGGGAGCTCATAAAAACATTGGGATATATAAATTTTCTTCCTTAAGCATATGCTTATGTACACTATACATAGGATGCTAAAACATTTTTGACAAGACTGAGGTTCTGCAGCTTCTCAATGTACATGGCAAGACTTTGCATGTCTTTTTACATGAAAAGATTAACAATGAGGTATTTCTGTGCAAAATTATGTGAGATAGACACATATTTGCACAAGAAACTTCCCAAGTGTTCTGTTGTGAATCTTCTGCTAGCAGTGGGATGAAATTCTTTTTTACAGATTTCATGTTTATGTCACTTTCATATCATGGTTAGTAAAAACCTAAATCAGAATTCAACTAAAAATGTTCTATCACATCTTCTATTGGAACAGATTAGTCTAAGAGGGAATTGTAACTTCAACTGTAAACACTTTTATATTAAGGAGAGTTATCAAGTTGGAAGCTTACAAATCGTTGTTTCAGAAGCACCCATTCTATTAACCAGCACTTCTATATTCTTATTCGCATGGAATGATTTTCATTCATGTAGATGTTTATTACATAATTCATGGGATCATTTATTTTATCTGCCTGCCACTCAAAGCAAATTGTCAGTTTGCAAGCAGAAAGATCTCATGTCCGGTTTGTTTTGTATATATCTATCAGTTCTTTAAGATGATTAAAAATATGTAGCTGAACACTCCCCACCCCCAAAAAAACAAAAACAGACAAACAAACCCCCCAAAAAAACCTAATCAAAGTCATTAACTAAAATATTTTAATAATGAATAATATACTTTGCTTACTTATATCATTATACTGATCTCACCTTGGATTTACATAGCATATTTAAAAATATTTAGAAGCCCAGAATCTACTAAGAAGTGACTTTCTGTTCCTTGCTATTTTTATTGTATTTTATATTGGAGCAAGCTGATTATGCTGAAGTATTAGACATACAACTCCTCAACTAATCTGCAAAATCTGAATTATTTTTCAGGATGTGAAATGACTGCAGTATATTGAGAGTGCATGGTGTACTGTAGTGAGATTATATACAGCAGTGCATTGTAGAGCTTAATCTCCTTTTGCTTGAAAACCTTGCAAAACAATAACAACAAAAGTGGACTTTTCTTAACAATAAGTAATCCCTGACGGCACCTTGTTACGGCTTCACAGCTGATTCCTAACATGAGAAGCAAAATTGTTCAAAATCACTGTTTTGCTTCTTGTTCGAACATTATGGAGACCAATGACTTAAACCTGATAGTTTTAGACCATTGTTCAAGGACAAAAACTATTCTTTGTAATATGCCAAAGGTTTGACAAACTCAATATGTAATGAAATTCAGAGGTTAGTCTGCAGAATCATGTCTTATATGTCTAGATTTTTCCTACATTTTCAAAGCAGTGATCTAGGTCTTGAGCTACGTAGCTTAGCTACCCTGTTGTTACTTACTGTTGCAAGGTCGCATAGAACAGTATGCAATGTTACATTTCACACAGCACACACTGAAATGTCTAGACTATTAAAAATAGCTTAAAATAGTCTTTCTGAACTTTCCATTTCAAAGCATTTCAAACCAGCAAACAGTAGAAAACCTTCCTGGAAATAGCTGAGTTTTAAAACACCCAGATCTGTGACTTTATCTTTTGTATGGCGGGAAGAAAGGTTAGCATGTAAGTATTTCTTCATCTTCCTAAGTTTACTGCTTCCCAGCAATTATGCTGAGGAAGAAAATTTTGGAGTCCATATTCTGGCTTGAATGCATTTGGCGCAGCACCCATCAATATTATTTCGAAAACGATTGCGTCTAGGTCTGCTTTGAAGAAAGCATGCGTGATATTATAAAGGACAAACAACTATTAGGAGGAGAGGGGACAAAATTTTTCAAGCTCTTTTTGTTAAATTTTTTCCCCAATTTGACATAGCCTGTGCTGCTCCTAGTGAGTGAACCCTTTGTACTCTGCATGAAATTTTATAACACATCATGCTGAGCAATCCAGGATAACGGGCACTAAAGGAACCCTGTGTCCTTGGGGATTGTACAACCCAGATTTATGTCCTTGCACCCATGTGCCTTCTTGCAAATTTACTAGTGGTTGACATCAAGGTGCACAAGAAAATTTTATTTTCTTGGCTGTTCATTTAAGAAATGGTCTGTTTTTCTCATGAGCTGAATTCAGAATACTCTCTACCCAAAGACACCTTGCCAAAGACACATATAAAATCCCAAATGTCCTCAGTGGTTTTCCGAAACATAATAGATGAAATGACTAGGACATTTTGCCATTTTCAGTAGTCTATTTCCTCTCCATTTGCTGAAGACACACTGAGGTGCCAATTAAAGATGATATGTGCAAATCATTTAGGGTTATAAAGAGCTAAAAGAAAGGGTTACAAAACATGAGGTCATAGCTTGGCAACTAATGAGGCAATAAATGAAGATGATCTATGGAGGGGAATTAGAGCAGATACAAATGGAAAACCCTGATTAATTCATTCATTTAAAAACATTTTGCTTAGGTGTAGAGCTGAAGAGTACACTTTTATTACCTGACTTGTCTGACAAGTTGTTTAGCTGAAAACAATAGAGCTCATTCTGAGTTTGAAAAGTCCATTTATCAGTGGATAACTGTTAAAGATTCAATCCTGAACTAGCTGAGGTCCTCACATAAGGAAAAGGGCAGAGATAACATAATACCCAAACTGAGAAACACTACCCAATGGTCAGAAACTGGAGAAAATTGTGGGATCAAGAAAAGGAGACAAATTTCTTTTTTCTACAATTCAATAGAACCTCATTAAAGAAGACAGAGTCTCATTGTAACCCTGTTAACTTTCAGTCTGGTAGACTGGCTTATATGGTTTATTCCTCATACACACTAGTTCTTATCCTAAAGGAAGGTCTGTTCACAAGAAAGTAATTTAGCTGATATTTCACTTGTCATAGCCTTCTTTCAGATAGAATCATAAAATCATAAAATAGTTTGAGTTGAAAGGGACTTTTAGAGGTCATTTAGTCCAACCTCCTGAATAAACAGGGACATCTTCAACTAGATCAGGTTGCTCAGAGCTCTGTCCAACCTCACCTTGAATGTTTCCAGGGATGTGGCATCTACCACCTCTCTGGGAGACTTCTTCATTGTAAAAAATTTATTCCTGATAATTAGACTGGATCTACCTTCTTTTAAAACTATTACCCCTTGTCCTGTTGCTACATGCCCTATGAAAAAGTCTGTGCACGTCTTTCTTAGAAGCCACCTTTAAGCATTAAAAGGATGCAATACAAGGTGTCCCTGGAAACATCTCTTCTGTATAAATCACCCCAACTCTCTCAGCCTCTCCTCACAGAATTGCTCTTCCAACCCTCCAGTCATTTTGTGGCTCTCCTCTCTGGACCCTCTCCAACAGGTCCATATCTTCTCTGTGCTGGGGGCTTCAGAGCTGGACACACAGTATTCGAGGTGGAGTCACTCCAGGGTGGAGGAGAGGGGCAAGATCTCCTTGCTTGATCTGCTGGTCACACTTTTTTTTTGGTGCAGCCCAGGATTCAGTTGGCTTTCTGGACTGTGAGCACACCTTAGCTGGGTCAGGTATAGCTTTCCATCCATCAGTACCCCCAAGTCCTTCTCTGCAGAGCTACTCTCAATTGCTTCATAGAATCATAGAATAGTTAGTGTTGGAAAGGACCTTAAGATCATCTAGTTCCAACCCCCCTGCCATGGGCAGGGACACCTCACACTAAAACGTGTCACCCAAGGCTCTGTCCAACCCGGTCTTGAACACCGCCAGTGATGGAGCACTCACAACATCCCTGGGCAACACATTCCGGTGCCTCACCACCCTCACAGTAAAGAATTTCTTCTTCATATCCAATCTAAACTTCCCCTGTTTAAGTTAGAACCCATTACCCCTTGTCCAACCACTACATTCCCTCATGAAGAGTCCCTCCCCAGCATCCCTATAGGTCCCCTTCAGATACTGGAAGGCTGCCCTGAGGTCTCCATGCAGCCTTCTCTTCTCCAGGCTGAACAGCCCCAACTTCCTCAGCCTATCTTCATACGGGAGGTGCTCCAGTCCCCTGATCATCCTCACGGCCTCCTCTGGACTTGTTCCAACAGCTCCATGTCCTTTTTATGTTGAGGACATCAGAACTGCACACAAGGTCTGACAAGAGCAGCGTAGAGGGGCAGGATCACCTCCTTCCAGCTGCTGGACACGCTCCTTTTGATGCAGCCCAGGATATGGTTGGCTTTCTGGGCTGTGAGCGCACACTGAATTGCCTCATGCTCATTTTCTCATTGACCAACACCCCCAAGTCCTTCTCCACAGGGCTACTCTGAATCAATTCTCTGCCCAGCCTGTAGCTGTGCCTAGGATTGCCCTGACCCAGCTGTAAGACCTTGCACTTGTCATGGTTAAACTTCATCAGGTTGGCATCAGCCCACCTCACAAGCATGTCAAGATCCCTCTGGATGGCATCCCTTCCCTCCAACATATCAACCGAACCACACAGCTTGGTACCATTGGCAAACTTGCTGAGGATCCACTCAATCCCATTGTCCATGTCACCGACAAAGATGTTGAACAAGACCAGTCCCAACACCAATCCATTCCCCAGCCTGTACCAGCAGTTCATTAGGTTAGACTGACTGCTTAGATTAGATGCTTGAACATCTTCAGAGTCTGCTGCAGACCCTGTAAGAAGAGCTTTGACATCTCTGTCTCCAAAGGTATAATTAATCTAGAAAGAACTTATTTCCCACAGCTGTTGCATTAGTCTCAATTGACTATCTGCTGTCCAGAACTGTAAGAAAACCCTGAAAGCTGTTCCCATCAACTTGTTTGTGGGCCTGGGTCCCACTAAAGAGGGACTTCCTGAATTCTTTACTGCCTTCCTGTGGACTCAGACCTCTTCCTTCTTACATGCTGCTCTACCAACTACAGGAGAAAATCAGATTTGTCTTTGGTAAACAATCTTTTAACCAGATGATGGCATAATTTTGAGTCAGAAGTATTGCTTTTAGTTAGACTGGTTGAGGTAAACGTTGAAAACAAAAAAGCCTTTAGGTACAGAACCTCTTCTTGATATCCTCAGATTTCTTTTTTCCAGCTGATCCAAAGAAAGCTGTTTCCCCTCTGAGTAAACCTTTCCTTGATGGCATCTTTAGGCCATGTTGCCCGCAATATTGCTTTTAATGGAAAGCAAAGAAACACTTCTGGGTAGAAAACACACTCTGATTGAAAGTAACCTGCACTGTAAATTTATAGCAATATCAATTATCACAGATGTAACAAAATTTCTCTACTGTCTTAGGGTTTGGGAGCATGTTGGGTCATAGAAATGTGATTTCATGGTCTGGGATGATTCTTCTTGTACCTTTTCTCTCAAGCATGCTTGTGTGATATATAAGCAATTTGTTATTTTACTTACGTAAAGGCTGGGCTCCAAGGCCCTGATTGCCAACGGGAGGCCCCACTGACTTTGCCATTCTAAACATAATTATAGTATCAACTTCTGGTTTAAATTCTACATGCAGTCATGATTATACACTAATCCTAAAACTTTCCAGCCAGTTTGTTAAGTTTAATGAAAGCTGTTGCAATTATGGTTGTTCGCCAAGGGTGGGTTCCCAAGAAGTCATGCATAGAAACCATTCTAGAGCCTATAATGGAAATGCAAGGTGATATGTATTAATAAAATAAAAAACCAAATGAATACTCACATTAAATACCTGCAGTGTATATATGCATATATAAATAAACATGCCTGTATATTCATGTATAGCTATGTATGTATATGTCTGTATACATGTATGTGGTTGCCTTTATATATACACATATATACATACATGCATGCTACTATAGACCATATGTTTCTTCCTTTTCCTCAACACCCCCCCCCCCCCAGTTCTATTTAATAGTAGTCAAGGGGAAAAGGCTTTCAGAGAAATTTTTAAGCTTGAAGCTTGAACCTTTTTTTTTTCTTCCCTCCAGCTTTTCTGCCATAGATAACAAGCCATGAACACGTGTTTAAGAACTCTTCAGGCAGCCAACAGAGAGAGCTTCCAAGCTGCTCTGTTCATGTCCCAGAGTTGGAGTCTGACTTTTCCTGTCTCTCTTGTCACCTGAACACCAATTTTGCTTTTTCATTCTGATGAATTTTAACCACTTGTGAATAGGCCTTTGCCCTTCTGGGATCTTCCCAATTACCCCCCTCCTTCTGCCCCTCCCACTTTACAGCATACCTCACTACAGTATTTGAAGCCATTGGCACACTGTTTCAGCACATATTCACTTCTCTGCGCAGAAAATCTCTGTGAGTCAAGAGTAAAACCCACTGCTTCCTTTTTACACCAAAGAGAATTCTTAAACTCTGCAGAAACTCTGCAATTTCTAAAGTTGGTGCAAAAAAAAAAATATATTCACTGCTTTCTGTGTAAAGTCAAAATGTAAAATAATGAGACTCTCTTGGATGTTCTGAATGTCATTTTTTTGCATGTTTGAAAACTCTACCATACTCAATGAAGCAGAATACAGAAAGTATGTATTCACTATTATTCCAAAGGAACTTTTATTTTTGCTAGGGTGGAATGAAATGCATTAATAAACTTGGAGTCTTCAGCACAGGAAGATGAGAATTTGTGTTATTATTTCCATTTGTGCAGATTATGGTTTGCTTCTTGTGACAGCTGGGAATGGCTAGAAAAAAAAACATGCCTTCTGTGCTCAGGATTTATGGTTATATATACATTTCAGAAGACAACAAAAAAAAGTTTAGTGGTGCTACTAATAAACTGTAGTATCAGAACGATAGCAAACATACATGTTAAGGGCATCACTATTTGGAAAATAAAATTTCAAGGATAAGTTTTACTAGGTTGTCCTTTATATTAAGTGGATGATAAAATGGATCAGGCTCTGAACTCTTTAGTTGTAATTACTGAAGCAAGCAGCGCTGTCAAAGCTAGTTCAATTACTGCCATGAGTAATGACTTACTGAATCTAGTTCGTAAATAATTGACAACTACCACCTTGGAGTTTCCTCTATATTCGGTAAAAAATGCAACATGTCAGCCAAAATGAACAGCTATAGAGAAGTTTTTGGCAAAGGTGAGAAACCCCTCACAAGTCAGGATATCCACAACTGGCACATAGTGTGGAATTCTGAGGAAAGCCAGTGTCATGGGTTCAGCAGCAGCAGTCATTTTTCTCCTTGGTAGCTGGTGCAGTGCTGCGTTTTTGATTTTGGGCCTGGGAGCAGCACTGATAACACCAGTGTTTTCAGTTACTGCTTGGCAATGTTTTGGTTTGACCAAGTACTTTCTGAGCCTCATGCTCTGCCAGGGAGGAGGGGGAGCCGGGAGGAAGCAGAGACAGGACACTTGACTCAAACTGACCAAAGAGGTTATTCCATACCACAGCACATCATGTCCAGGATGTGAAAATCGAGATTAGAGACCTGGAAGGGTGTGGTGGTGCACTGGGGAGTTCGCTGCTGGGAGGTGCATTGGGTGGGTCGGGCTTGGTGAGCAGTTGTATTCTCTTTCCTTGTATTTCTCTTGTACTATTACTGGTGGTAGCAGCAGTGATTTGTGTTATACCTTAGTTACTAAACTGTTCTAATCTCAACCTGTGGGAGTTGCGTTCTTTTGATTCTCCTCCCCATCCCCTGGGACTGGGGGATGAAAGAGGGGGAGTGAGTGAGAGAGGGACTTCGTGAGTTTTAGAGGCTGAAACCATGACAGCCAGGCAAGATGAAGTTTTTTGTATTTTAACCCATTTCTGTTTAACTTAATAAAAATAAATAACATTTCTTTCTGATTGTAACTTTGCTTCCAAAGGCATTGGCTAACATTTTCAATCCGATCTTCTCAGCACACCTTAAACTTAAGTTAGTCTATTTAACAAAGAGATAAAGACATCATACCACCATAACAGTTAGCCTGACTTCTCTTCTTAATAAAGACAAAAAGTGCATTTTTCCAGAGTTTTCCAGGACATTACTAGGATCTGCCAGATATGGATCCAGACACACTGGCTTTCTAGAGATAAAAAGAAACACATAGGTGAATGACAAACAAAGTGACTCACAAAATAAATGAGTTTTGTCTGATTTTCCTGATATTGCTATTCAAAACCAACATAAGATTAGGAGTTGGAAATTCTTGATGAGTTCCTAGTCTACTCTGTGAACTCTGGTTCATCAATAGCAATTTCAGCCTTCTAGGGTTTAGCAAGTGCAGGTTTAGCACCCTTCCTTTGAGTTTTGTTCCTAGCCTTCTCAAGTTCTGTTGAAAATTTTGTCAGTGAAATAAGTTCATTTAAATGAATTTACATCCAATAATAAGTGTGTTTAATTTACCTGAGTTTTTTAACCTAAGTTGATTTTGCAGATGAATAAAAAGCTTCCCATCATTGTCAATATTTTCAATGTAAGTCTCTTTCACATCTTTTGCATTAGACTTCTCATTGGAGGACTGTTTGCCAGTATTCACGATACATAAATAGATAGAATACCTAGTATATATTGTGAATTAATGATGATAAAGGAAAGGTTATGCTCCAAGGACCAAATATTCTACTGAAATTCATGAGTCATTCTGTACTGAAATAGAAGTGCTGAGCATTTACATTAAAGCACATCTAGTTATTAACAGAGCTAGTCTTGATTTTTCCTTTAGTTTGTCCACATCTCTGATAAGAGAGCCAGAAGGAATTTTGCTGTTTCTAGACTAACAGCAGAGGAAATAGAAATATTACAACTGCTGCTCTGTGTGTGTTAGTCAATTTGAAATACTGGATTTCAGATTCCCATGTTGAGCTTTCAATTGCTGTCCCCACTATATCAGACAGTAAGAATACCCAGTGCCACACTAGTACTAGCTTTTTTTTAAAAAAACCAAAAAAAACCCCAAAAACAACAAAGAAAAAAACCCCAAACCAAACCAAAACAAACTAGACCAAAAACCAAACAAAACTGAATAAAAATGGTGCAGACAATCTGTGGGAACAAGGATAAATGCTTTTGTACACTGTTTTCCTAAATTCTGTGAAAATGATGGCCTTTATGAAACTGAAAAGTTTCTTATCTAATATTGTATTCTCAATGTGTTTCCTAAAGTTGTTCCTTTGGGAGCCTTGCCCATGCTTTAGAAAGTCCTCTTCCACTTTTCAGTAGGACACCTGCCATGAAAATCTGTGTTTGGTTGCAAATGTGCAATTCCCATGTCCTTAACAAAAACTTTAGCCATTAGATGTACGGTTGGGCTGCCAGCTTCCTTTTTTTTTCACTCTTCTCTTAAGGGTCATCCTTACAAGTAACTTACTGTGTAGCTATACTATACGTTATCACATAGTTAATATTTTTACACTGAAGACTCAGTTATGATATATTACAGATTTACATTTTTCTGGGTTCCTAATTATGTTGTCTTCTCAAGACAACTTATTAATATCTTGAAATGAACTGCAGTAGAAGATGTACAGTGTTTGGAAATACATGGGTTACTTGTAAAACAGCAACAGAAAAGGGCATCAAGAATGAAAAGCTGCTTGAACTGATGTTTAACATTATCCTGGTTCCCTTTCCTTCACCAAAACCTATGCACACCTAGTTATCTGTGTATTTTTGCATTGCTTGCATGATTGACTGTCTTCTTACTTCCTCTACTTTGTAGAACTCAGAATGGCATTACTAGAGCACTTGCTATATAGTAGTATTTTTTAAAGGAACAACTAGTATCTCTAAGCTGCAAAAGCATGATAAAAATATGGTTCAAGAAAACTTTAGACATGGGGTGAAGCGGATCATTTAACACAGCAAATGGTCAAACACATGGTTCAGACACAACAGTAGTCCTGGGACTCCAAAAGGACATCTGTGGCATGATGAAATACTCACTTTGTGATTCGTAATACTTATTTCAGATATTTAGTGCATATTTAGAAAATGTATTTAGGATGTTTAGAACATATTTAGATTATATTTTATGAAAAATAGTGCTATGGGGTGATTTGACTTGTTAAGGAAGAGAGTTTGGGAATGTGGCAGATGCAGAGTGTAGGACACAAAGAACTGTCAGTGGCCTGGGGAAAGAAATGCCATACCTGGAGAAGTGTGGCTAAATAAAAGAGGAAACGATGGAAGACAGATCTACTGAAATCACACCAATGAAGAGGAGGTTTGGTTTTTTTTTTGGGGGGTTTTTTTGGGTGGGATTTGGGGAGGGAGGTCATACTTTTTTGCTGCAGGAGATGGTTTTCTTTAGGAAAGCAGTCTTACAAGAAAAGACTGAATAACCTATTTGTTTTTGCCATAGATAATGGTTACCCGAAAGAGAAAATGAGGTGAAAACTTTGCATTCAGAAGCCTGAGGCTAGGGTAAGAAATAAAGAAAGCAGTGAAAGTAATTGAAGCTGAAAACTGGAAAGGGTCAAACTATACAGGAGATACCTTATAGACATGTATTGGAAGTAACACTTCCTAGCTGAGAGACTAGGATTAAATAAAGTCAGTGTATTAGGAAAGATCTGTATGTGATGAAAGTGCTTTCTAGCTTAAATCAAAAGTTATAATGCTGTTCAGAAGAGCAGGTTTCTGTAAAAACTGCTTAAATGGTAGTTGCATTTCATGCAAACCTGTCTGAAAGCCAGTGAGAGGCGCTCCGGGGCTTGAACTTCATGAAAACAGCCACAGACGTTAGTAACGTAAGTCTGTGGAGTGAAGGATTTAAGGACTCTTACAATGAGAATAGCAATAAAGGGGTGTCCAAACAGAAACACTGACAGAGAATGTGTTTTGGTTATGTGCTGTAAGGGTTTCAGAGCTGCCCACTTGAGCTAGCATGGGTGCATAGAGGCATGATTAATAGACATCTTCTAGGAGGCCATATGTCCTTCATAACCACACAAAGTACTCTAGAAAGCCTCCTGAAAGCAATGATTCAATCTTGTGCTTGGGGAGGGGATAATTTATTTCTGTTGTGCTTAATCTGTACTTTCACTCCAAATCACTTCCTAATGAAATTCATGAATGTTCACAGTTGTTACACCAAAATACCACATTTTAAATATTGCTGTTTGAATTACAAAGTCAAACAACAAAATGTAGGAAAACTATTAAAGTATGTGGCTGCAAATTTCTGATTACATGAAAGTGCATTTTATAATTTTGTGATCCCTTGTCCTCCTGCAGTTTTGAACTTCCCAAACATGAAGAGATTCTTGTGGTAGCAGGCAAATTAGTTCAGTTGCTTGGAACTGTTTCCATAGTCAGAATTTTAGGGAAAACTGCTATTTTTATTTCCATCCTTCAAAAAAACCATTTTGAGGCAGATAGACCTAGTTCACATTTATGTCTATTCATGTAAACACATTCCTGTACATGTGGGAGGATTTCGAACAATATCTAATTTTTTAAAATACTTTAAATATTTTAAATAATCTTAATGTTTTAGGCTTTGTCTGTAAGAGATGCCAGGGTTTCATGGCTCTGTTAGGGAATGAATGTTGATGCCACTGTCTGTAGAGATCTTTATTGGTTGCAATGGAAAAGTTGGGATATATTTAGTGTTGCTCTCTGTGAGTTGTTCCTGCCCATGGCAAGGGGATTGGAACTAGATGATATTAAGGTCCTTTCCAACCGTATCTATTCTATGATTCTATGAAAACATATTCCAAATAACAAGGTATTGGTATTATTGGGCTATTTCTCAAGTAAATTTCTGCACAGGCATAAATGTTCAGAGCTCAACGACATATTTATCTGCAGAAAATGTATCTTCACAAATAATTGTACAGGCTTCTAAGAAGATAACAGAAATGTCATGCATGAACATGACATTGCCTCAGAGTAAACTGTTTTGTTTCTGTAGTCAGTACATTTCGACATTGACAGCATTACTGAAGCTGGTTACTCAAGTTATTTGATATGATACCATTTCTTTTCCTGCTTGTGCTTTGTTTTCCCAGTCTGGTGAATACATTTGAATAATACATATTCGAGAGAGTTTGGTAGTGTCTAAATTTATTTTGTGAAAGGACATCTTTAGATGTTTAGATCATCTAAGTATCAAAGTATACTGAAGCCATAGGATTAAGATGAAACTATCAGTTTTCAAAGAATTCAAGATGTATAACAGGATCACCTGTGATTCCAATCAAAGTTAATTGGGGATTTGCCTCTCTTTTGAATGAGATCAGAATTCAGCTGTGTATTGTTTATAAATGTAAATGTACAAGAGAGCAACATTGAATCTAGTGAGACAGTTCTCCAATACCTCCTTCTTTCAAACTGTCTGTCATGTTAAAAAAAAACCCCAACAAAACCCAAGTTGTCTTCTGGAGGCTGAAAGAATAATTCAAACTATTTCTCCTGATAACGGTGTATAAAATAGAATATCAGGGTTGTTTCTTTCTACCTCAAAGTTACATTATAGCAAAAGATGTCACGAAATACAAATGTTTATTTCTCATAAAGCTCCAAACATTCTATGACTTTTCTAGAGATTAATTACATGGAAACACCATTTTAAGACAATGCTCTTGATATCTTCTAAACTTTCTTCTTGAAACAAAAGAGAGTGGTTGAATAGGGTCTACTGCTGAATTCAGCTAGAGCTATCAAATATTATTTAATAATTTTAGACTATCAGCCGATGACGCCTTTTGTTTATTTGATGTACTGTCTTTGGAAGAGTAACATGAACTGCAGAAAGCACACTTTTTAATGATCTTTGTTTTAAGTGTGGATAGTGGTTGTAACAGCACATTTTTTTAGCTACCTTATTTTGAAAAGAACTACACACTTGTTTACAGCAACTAGAATACTGTGCAGGCATTTCCTTGGCATCATGATTAAAATGACTAGAGCAAGATATGTCAGCCCTAGAAAAAAAAAACCCAACATATATATATTTATCATTTTCCAATTAAAAATAAAATATGAGTATGAGACTGGAGATTCAGATGTGGCTTTTGTCAGCATGGTGTTGGGGATTAAGATTCAAAATTTGCAGCACAACTAATTCTGATAGCATGTAACTTAATGGAGCAGGTGAAGCTTAAGGTAGAGAGGTCCTTTTATAAGTTTAAAACTATGACATTGTGTCAGAGCTGATAGGAAAATGTTTCTCTGAGAGATAATGAAGTTCCTTCCAACATTAATGTTTACAGTCCCAGTCTTATTATTATTTATGGGATAACTTGTAAGAACCCCACAGGGTTCTGTTAAGCTGAATAATTATTCATCATGAAATCTATTAATTCTTAACACTTAGTGCTGTGGGTACAATAAACATGGCGTATCTATTAGGCTGATTTTAAAATCATGCATGCTAGAGTAATGAAAAGAACATTTAATAACAATAAGTAGGTTAACAATGGCATTTACTCATCAGAAGGACTATCATCATCTCAAGACATTATAAGCTGCGTAAAGGAGACATGGAACTGGATTCTGAATTTCAAGTCTGGGGTCTTTTCATTGCCTTTAATGGTCCATTAGGCCAAATAAATTATTAGTGAGGTAAGAACAAATGAAAAGGGTCTAGACCACTATAGAAGTCACCCCAGCTGAGAGCATATATTAGCTGTCCTTCACCTGGAGGTAATTGTGCTTTAGAGAGAAGAAATAGGTATTACATAATTGCTTTCTCTTCTGTTTCTCATGAAAATTTTGGGACAGATTACCTTTGCTTTACTTCTGCTGACAACCTACGTTGATTTGCCTTTGAAGATGTCATGGGTTCAGCAGTAGCAGTCATTTTTCTCCTTCTTGATAGCTGGTGCAGCACTGTGGTTTTGATTTGGGACCTGGAAACTGTGCTGATAACACCAGTGTTTTCAGTTACTGCTTGGTAATGTTTCGGTCTGACCAAAGACTTTCTGTGTCTCATGCTCTGCCAGAGAAGAGGGGAAGCCAGAAGGAAGCAGAGACAGGACACCTGACCCAAACTAGCCAAAGAGGTATTCCATACCACAGCGCATCATGCCCATGATGTAAAAACGAAGGGCAGAGACCCGGAAGGGTGGGGGTGCACTGGGGGGTTGGGCTTGATATCTGGTGGTGAGCAGTTGTATTCTCTTTCCTTGTATTTCTCTTGTATTATTACTGGTAATAGCCATAGTGATTTGTGTTATACCTTAGTTACTAAACTGTTCTTAGCTCAACCTGTGGGAGTTGCATTCTTTTGATTCTCCTCCCCATCCCCCCAGGACTGGGGGAAGAAAGAGTGGGGAGTGAGTGAGAGAGAAAACTTTGCGGCTGAGAGGCTTAAACCACGACAGAAGAGTACAAACATTTTATTCAGTTTCATTAGTCCAGGTCAAGTCCTTAAAAATGCACAGCTTTGTATACCTCTGTGTGTGTGTGTCTGTATGTACACATGTATCTATATATGCATATGTATCCTGCAAGAATTTTATGCACAATAATCTCTGCATCAAAACCTCTTTTTCAAGTTATCATTCTACTCTTCTGTGATGTAGAACTGGAACCAGATTCTAAACTTTTTGGAGAAGTCATTTTGAGCTGGATGCTGACCATATAGAGGATGGCCATAATTCACACTAATTAAAGATGATACAGCTAGTATACTATGGACCCAACAGGCCTATGGACCATAACATTCTATAAACAATATCTCATAAACATATCCATCTGTCCTACCCAGGTTTTCCTGCATTCTTTGCAAGGTACTCACTTCTCTTCTCATACCTAATTTTAAGGTTTTTCCAGAATTTTTTTCTGTCCCTATTTGATATACATAAGGACAATTATTTTGATGAGTTTAATTATTTTAAAATTTGCTGCAATAGGGCTGAAAGACAGATCTGTTTTCCTATCTTCTTTCTTTTCTCAGTAGGTGGAGCAGTTTGGTTAAGGGTTGCTACATTTGTGATGTTCTTGTCCGAAACTGTTAGTTAGCTTTTCTTTCAGCATTACCAGGAAGTTCAACATTATAGGATACGAGTGGTACCCAAATCATATTCATCAAGCCAAAACAAAAAAAAAAACACTTCAACTGATACAATATTTTCTTTGAATGCGAATACAAAAATTTTTCATCAGGACTACTGTCTACAGTAGGATACTACTATAGCCTGGGTCCTAATGATATTGGCTTTTTGCACCTACTATGCCATCCCAGACTAAAGAGCTTTCTTGGAAGCTCTGTGTCACAAGCTGGCCATTCACTCCTGTACACTGTACAGTGGCCATGGTTCAACCCCTCAAATACCTCCTGCAGATCCAAAGAAAACAAAATCTATGACTTCTCCAGCTGCTTTGCCCTCACAGGGTGGGTAGTTCAACAGCTCAGGATGAGAGCAAAAACCAGTTTGTGTTTCCTTCTTCCACTGTTTTTCTGGCCCAAGTGACCCCTAACAAAATGTATGTTGAAATTTTCACAATGGTGACGAGTTTGTAAATGCTTGGAGAGCAGCAGTGTCTCCATCTGTGCCCTTTGTTGTAAACTTTCTCTAGGCTCCACATAGCGTATCCTGCTCTGTTGCCTTCTGCTTGCTCCCAGCAGGCTAGTCTAGTGAAATGTAAAATATTCTTAAAGGAGAGATAATGGAAACATAAAATGTGTCCATCTTTAGGTTTTAGTATGTCATTATCATAGAGCTGTTTTCTCCTGTCAGAATGAGCCTGTCAGTTCTATTTACCCAATATTAAAAACCTTTTTGGTATCCTTATGGTACAAAAACTTCCTTGTGCAAACAAGCATATTCACTTGGCCCTGGCCCTTGCTATTTTCCTTGTGCTATATATCTGGCACATAAAAAAAGATTTAGCAGTGGAGTTTTCAGTCTCTGGGTTGTTGGTTTTGGTTTTGTTTGTTTGTTTTTTTTTGTTTGGTTTTGTTTGGTTGTTTGGGGTTTTTTTTTAATACAAATATTTGCCATCTGTTGAAAAGTCCTTTCTCAGAAATGTATTAATTGCTATGCTCAGTTCTTTTTGCTATAGAAAATACAAACTCTAAAGCACAAACTTTTGCCAGACATGAAGTCTTGCAAAACCTCCTCTGTAGAAATCTAGCATTTCAAGTACTCTTTTGATCTTGCTTACACCGTGGTCCTGGAGAAAAAAAAAAATAATAAAAAAAATCCAGTGTTCAGGTGATTGGGAATTTTAATTTGCATTTTAACGGCCTCTCTTCTAGTGGGTCTGCTTATATTTCCCTGAAGTGGCACTAAATAGAGCAATTGTTGTTCAACTGTGGCTTTAAAGATGCAGTGACCATTTTTAAAAAAATGTAATTCCAGTGTAACAATAATTCAGATTGGTTGTTACATGATTTTTCTACAGGCAGATTTCAGACTCTGTCCCTGCCAAGTTCAGCCTTATATAATACCTGTTTGTAAATTATCCATACCAACACTTAGATTTTTGTTAATTCCTCCTTTATTCCAGCAATTACCTATGACTTTGTGGAAGCATGTTTCACTTCGTGAGTTGTTTTCTACCAAATTCAAACTGATAGTCTTTGATGATTCATCAGCTTTTTATTTGTGGTGTGTTTATCAGTTAAGTAGGATGAAAGACTTTCATCTCTTGATTTGTTGACACAATATTTTATGAGTTCGAAATAAGCACTCTGGTATCAATTACAAAGCTGTATAATTTTTATTTTCTCGGAGCTGCCAATATTTGCATGTCACCATTACGTACTGGAAAGGAATAACCATATTCCAAATCTGCAGCCAGAATTCATTCCACAGAAAAAGCTGTGTACAGAGATGTGTGAAAAAAAAAACCCAATAAACCAAAAACCGAGAAACATCAAGAACCTGAATAGTTTTTAATACTAATTACCAAGCCTTAGCTGTTAATTTCCCTATACACGTTGTATTGAGAGTTATCTGCTCAGGAAAGTTATTCCTTGGTAAACTGGGGTGCAAATTTACAGTACACTGGTTACTCTGCATTAACTCCCTATGAGGAAACAGCGTGAGGCAACTTAGTCTACCTTAAAAGCAGCTCACATAAAGGTGCTCTTAGTATGGAGGAGTTAGTGGACTGTAAATTGTAATCCAAGCTTATTAACATTAAATTGTCTGAATAGATAAGGCCTCATTTGTCTGTCATTAATTTTCAAAGATCTCTGCTGTTGGTTTTCTACAGTTACAGTTATAAAGTCCTTGGGTTTGGGTCTGCATTTATACAATGACTGATCTATTTGTTGACTATCAGTGGTCACCCTCACACCTCTTAGTGATCCTCATATGCTATGCAGTACTAACAGTGGACTTCATGTATACAAAAAAATATAATAATAAATGGTACAGTTTTAGTGCTCCACTAAACCCAGCAAAAACAAGGTACCAAGTAATTTTGATGCTCTTGGTCTGGGATTTTGAGAACTATTGCCATTACAAACTAAGCCTGAATCATGCACTGAAACTCCTCCAAAGTTTGGGAAAGTTGATGTTGCAACTTGTGCCTGTCTCAAAATGTAGATAGTTCAGAGCACCCATAAGCTTCTGAAGGGTCATGACTGTGGTGTCAGTCAGTGATTTTCTGTCTTTCATTATTTCCAAAAGAGATTTAGAGTCTCAGGAGACAGGAAGTCCATTGAGAATGATTGGGAAACATTTACCGCTGATTACCATGTCTATTTTTTGAGCAGATAATGGGCTGTGTGAATGATAAGTATTTGTACAGCAGGTATAGTTTCCAGCACTGACATTTGGAATGCTCTTGATTCTTTTCCCTCTTCAGAATTCAATGGATTGTAAATCCACCACAACGTTTGCCAGTACAGGGAAGCAGGGAATAAGAAGATAAAGATAGCTCAGAAATTATTTTAGACAAAAGTACTAGGAAAACTGGAAAGAAAACCTTTCTTCCCTTACTCTGGAAGGAATGGAAAATGTTTTTTTTGCAAAACAGAACTGTTCTTTTTCTTTGTTAGCAACCCCATGTTCATTAAAAATAGTTTGTATTAGTGGAAGAAAATAAAATCAAGTGGTGTTTCATGTTGGGAACTGAATTTTAGGGTTATTAATGATTCAGAGAAAATAACAGAACAAAATAAAAGAACACAGAGTTTCCTCGCTCAAAGGTTTGTAATTTTTTTTCTTGAGACAAAAAGCTGGGTGTTAATTGTCAAAATCTATTAAAATCTAAATTGATTAGCCAGCATATTCTTGCTGTCCTTCTGATGAACTGTTCTAAAGAGCTCCCTACAGAAAACAGGAATTGGTTTTCTTAAAAAAAAATCTATTCCAGAGCATTTCATTGTAATCCACGAATGACACACACGCTTCAAGCCAGCATGAATCCTCACTCATTGTTTGTAGCTGAAAAGAATCCTACAGATTTTGTGTCTTAGTAATATCCTAGGGAGATAACTAATAAGAAATAACGTATGTTGGTAACCTGCTTAGAATCACTTCAGTTTTCATAGAATGCTCTGGGTTTGACAGCTCCAGGAAAGGGCAAGGGCAGAGAAGGAGCGTAACATAAGTCTGTGCACTGCCTTTTTTTTTTTTCTTCCTTCTCAGTATCTGTTATAAGTAAAAATACATTACCGTAGACCTTTTAAACCCAGACCAGACATTTGAACTGTCATTTTCACCTCTGATTTCCATCAAGGTTCACAAACCTTTTTATATGCACTTGGTAATGTATCCTGTATATCAAGATCCATACACTCCCCTCGAGAAAAAAAAAAAAAAAAAAAAAAAGGAGGCAGCTCTCAGGGCTTCTGTTCTGTGGTGGTGAGAGGCAGCGCGCTGAACTCTTTGTAGTCCGCAACTAGGGAGTTCAAAAGCACTAACAAAGGACTTCCATGCAGCCAATACTTTTTTCTGTTACTTTTATTCTGAGCAAAATGTATTCAGTTAACAAAGAATGGGAAATGGAGGTCTTAAAACAATTTTCATGCCAGAAACTGGATTTTTGGCGGTATAATGAACTGATGTCCTGTAAAAGGTTGAAAATAATTAGATCACTAAAAGTGCCTGATAGTAAGGAGGAATGTAACTGATCTGTATTTTTACATGATTTTTCTCTAATAGCACTGCCCAGTTACTTTAATATAATCAACAGGAAAAGTCAGCCATAAGATGAAAACTGGTTCCAATTCAATCCATGACGATGGAGAACTACAGTTTAGGTGTGCCATTAGAAAACCACAGTGAAACCATCAATTGAATGAACAAGGGCATGAAAATGCTCAATTTCTTAATTTTGTATTTACACATAAACTGACTAGGAGAGATTTGACTTCAAAACTAGTAGATCTCCTGATGATTTATTCTCCTATTTAAGTCCAAATCCAGGTGGAAAGAGGAAAATAATAGCAATAGAGAATTGAAAATAATAAGTAAGAAGAAACTGCATGTGAAGTACATGCAATATCCTATTAGCTAATCTGTTGGTCCATAGAGACTCTAAACTCTGTTCTCTTCATCAGAACAGAATAATGGAGTTATGGAAATGTCCCGAACTCTGGTTTTACATGGGTCATTTCTTGGTGAAAGGCAGTCAGGTTTTTTCCAGACTTTTATCAAAAAGCCTTTAAACTCCGGCCATTTGCTGTTCTATGCTTTCTTTTGTCTTGCAAAATACATGGTAAATATAGGCAAAAAGAAACTTCAAAACTAGGGTCTCTGCACTATCACGCTCAAGATCTAACTGTATCTTTTTTACCACTTGGTTGTAAACATGCTAGAGGCCCTTAGAGGATCATCTCTGTGATAAAATGTGGGATAAAGCTTATTACTGGAAGCCCCAGTCTGGAGTTTCAAAGGATTTGTGGACTGTTTTTTCTAGAAAAAAAAAAAGAGGGATTGCAAATGGGATGAAAGGGGAATATTGAAAGGAGAAAAACTAAATAAAGATGAAGCAATCATGGTACAATATGGTTATTCTTTGTTACTACTAATGGTTATTCCCATCTGAAAAGGTTGCATATATTGGTTGCAGAAAAAGTCGTACACCTATATTGAAAATAATGAAAATGCTTTTCGTCTTCACAGATGTCTTTTCACCCACTATTGACCTGCCTATGGAGATTTGTCATTGGAGAATACAGTTTGTGAGTATACAATTCCAAAATCACAACCAGCAGAGGACAGTGTTTTCAAAAATTTCAGAACTAGAACTGACCCCAGAATGCTGACCAGCTGATACTATTCTGGATGATATTGCTTTCAGGTCAACATTTCTAAAAATGGGAAAAATTTCCAGGGAGTCCATTGGTTACAGTTATCTTCTGGAAAGTCTGCAGTCTGCATTGCTAAAATGCTTCCTCTTCTCACCTTTAGACAAACAAATTATATAAAGGAAGTGATGCAGTTACTGATAAAACTATTCTAGTTATAGAAGTGTACTATCAATCTGATTTTTTTGCATTGTAGATTTAACCCTTGTTTTAGAGCATTCTTTGGAAAATCATAACAACATTTTTTAAGCACTATTTTCCTCCATTTTGTATATTTCTTTCTTTTTTTTTTTTTTTTTTTTTTTTGTTTTGCTGGTTGGTTCTTTTGTTTGGTTTTGTTTTGTGGGTTTTTTTTGCCTGGCTTTTAAAGGAAATAAGTACAAAGGGTTTTTGTTTGTTTGGGTTTAGTTTTGTTTGGTGTTTTTTTTCCCAGGAGAATCAGAGTTCACACAAACATACAAAAAGGCTTTGCACAATAGAAAAAAAATGAAATCTGAAAATAGAAAGAAGTAGGTAGAATGAAATAAAGATCTGCCATATTTTTAGTAGATAAACTACAGCTAACAGATTAGATTAGAATTAAAATTCACATGAAGAATCAGATAAGTAACTGTTATGAACCTCTTCCTCGTTAAAAATAAAACTAAATTAAAAAAAAATAGAATTAAAATATCCATGGAAGGAACCCTAATACACTAAATATGCTTGGTAACAGTAAGCTGTAAGCTCTATCCCAGAATCCTATGAAAAAAAATAAAATTAATTCTAACAAGTTACCAAAAACTTCTTGTGATTTGATGCCGTCTATTAATCAGAGCATAAAAAAGACCTTTGAGCTGCATGACCCTCATGAAATTTGTTTGGGTTTTCATGTTTGAAAATTACTGTTATTAATTTATTATCTTAGGTGGAAAACTGAGTTGAAACAAAATGGCGTGATCATATCTAATGCTTTTCACTGTTTAGAGGCCTGGCAATAATTTGCAGAAAAGGCTTTCTCTTCAGTATTTGCGAGTAAAATACAGACTCACCCTTGTGGAAATACGACAACAGCTCCTACTTGCAGACTATTTTATTCATCAAGCTAATACTGACAACTTTAGACATGTAAATTCAGGATGTTTGAAATTAATTTCTTACAAGTGTTATAAGAGCAACAACAAGGTGCTTGGTGACAGCCAGCATGGCTTCACTAAGGGGAAATCCTACCTGACCAATCTGGTGGCCTTCTATGATGGGGCTACGGAACTGATGGGCAAGCGTAGAGCAGTTGTTGTCATCTACCTGGACTTGTGCAAAGCATTTGACATTGTCCCACACGACATCGTTGTCTCTAAGTTGCATAGACATCAATTTAATAGGTGGACCACTCAGTGGATATAGAACTGGCTGGATGGCCACACACAAAGAGTTGTGGTCAATGGCTCAATATCCAGTTGGAGAACAGTAATGAGTGGCGTCTCTCAGGGATTGGTGTTGGGACCAGTCTTGTGCAACACTTTTGTCAGTGACATAGAGAGTGGAATTGAGTTCAACCTCAGCAAGTTTGCTGACGACACCAAGCTGTCTGGTTCAGTTGATACGTTGGAGGGAAGGAATGGTATCCAGAGGGACCTTGACACGCTTGTGAGGTGGGCTGATGCCAACCTGATGAAGTTTAACCATGCCAAGAGCAAGGTCCTACAGCTGGGTCGAAGCCATCCTAGGTGCAACTACAGGTTGTGCAAAGAAATGATTCAGAGTGGCCCTGTGGAGAAGGACTTGGGGGTGTTGGTCAATGAGAAAATTATCATGAGCTGTCAGTGTGTGCTCATAGCCCAGAAAGCCAACCATATCCTGGGCTGCATCAAAAGGAGTGTGACCAGCATGTCGAAGGAGGTGATCCTGCCCTCTACTTTGCTCTTGTGAAACGTCACTTGGAGTATTGTGTGCAATTCTGATGTCCTCAACATAAAAAGGAACTGTTGGAACAATTCCAGAGGAGGGCCACGAGGATGATGAGGGGACTGGAGCACCTCTCGTATGAAGATAGGCTGAGAAAGTTGGGGCTGTTCAGTCTGGAGAAGAGAAGGCTGCATGGAGACCTCAGAGCAACCTTCCAGTATCTGAAGGGGACCTATAGGGATGCTGAGGAGGGAGTATTCACTGGAGACTGTAGTGATAGGACAAGGGGTAATGGGTTCAAACTTAAACAGGGGAAGTTTAGATTGGATATGAGGAAGA